>JAJHUR010086178.1:0-11687 GCA_027495735.1 Lutjanus campechanus | reverse complement strand
ATGTCATGGACCAAGGCCTACGACAAGAAGAGAGAACAAGATCATTCAGAATCAAACCGATGAAAAGACACAACGTTCACCAGTTAAAGGAGGAATTAAAACCTCCACATATATTCACTCACCTCCAGCTTGGTGTTGTCTGGGCCTGACAGGGGCATATCCTCCATTTTCATTTGAAAATCTGTCGGGGAAATCTTGATAGCAAGGTAACGAGACGCTGACCTGCAGATTTTTAACAGAGAAAAACAAACAAACAAACTTGCAATGAGAGCTGCAATTATAGTCGATTAATTGACTATTAGTAGAAGTATTTGTAGTAGAAAATTAGCTGTCAACTTTCAAGCAAATGTGTCAAACATTTTCTGGTTCAATCTTCTTAAATGTGACGATTTGCTGCTTTTATTTGTCTTTACTACAGAGAATGAAGAGTCTTTGGGTTGTCAGCTGTTGGTTGGGCAAACACTGACATTATTTAGACTAAACGATTAATCCTGAAAATACTCAGCAGATTAATCGATTATGAAAATAACAGCTGCAGAAGGACAGCATGATAAAATCTGTGATCAAGGATCCAGTTTATGAATCTAACGACTTACTTTTAAAACAGTTATCAACACTTGTTGCGGAGATGCCTTCATTCTGTTGAAGAGAAGAAAATAAACAAGTTAACAGCTGTCAGATGTCTGGAGTTTTTGTTTTTTATTTATTTAACATCCATCCAATAAGAAAACGTACACTTTTATCTGAACATATTAGAACATTATGATGCAGGGCCTGACTGATACTGTTGTTTTGGGGCCGATGACAATACTGATATTAGACAGTAAAAATAATTCTGATACCAATAAACTGGCCAATATTCTTTACACATGATAAAATATAGAATAAAGCACATTTGTTGAAGAAAGGACAGGCAGCTGTTTCAAGCAACAGCCTTATTGTTTTATTAATCTGATCCATTAAAGTGTTTGTGCTTCATGAGTTGATAGTTAGTTAATGTTTTACATAACTAATGAGCTGCCAGGATTGTTCAAACTGAACTAAAACTGAGAAAAAGACGTGTGGATTGTATTTTATTATCCGTGAAGGAAGATGCACAAAATTTGCAACCCTAACCCAAACAGTAAACTTTCAGTGGTTTATAAATTAACATGGATTAATATATACAAATACAAATAAATATATGCATATAAGAATGGGCAAATGTAGCACTTTTTTGAAGATGTTCAGTCAATGTTGATAGTAAATGTAGTCAGATGAAGCACTAAATTCCTCACTGTGCTGTACTAACTGAAGGATTTATTGCTTTGAACAGCTGAACAGCATTTTGGTGTTTATGGTATCCATATGAAAAAGTGTTGAATTTTCGCTTGAAACTTGAATTGAGCAAAATGAGCCGTGATAAGCCAATATCATGCCGATAGTGTTGGTCGAGCCTGAATTAGATACCAGATACATCACATACATTAATGCTACACAAGTTGTCAGTTACGCTGGTTGGACATGCCTATTTTCCTTGGAAATAACATGAATATAATCTATAAATCCATATTCTGAGATTCATATTTTAATTGAAATAATTTATTTTACACCCAAATACAGCCAAGCCGACTCTACCTATTCACATATTCCATTTAATATCATGTATCTAATAAATGTATGAAATAATAATTCTATTTTAGGACTTAGGTGAGAGAACTGCTTAGGGAAAACTGCTTTTAATACTGTTACTTTAAAGATATTGCAATATATTGGGCAATACTAGCATTTCTGTTGGACTTGTATATGGTTTGGCAGTTATTTTATTTTGAGTTCTGGTATTGGGCTGTTTTTTGAGACAGCTTTATTGGCTTTCCGGCTCGTTTTGACCTGCCATTTGGCTGATATTGTTACACAGACCTGGCAACCCAGACGCTACATCACAATGCGTCAGGTGAGGTTACAAAAAAAAAAGGTACAAAGAGTCCTTATTTACACTATAAACACTGAAGAGATATATTCATTTTAAAAGTAAAACAGCCATCTAAGCAACCTCACCAATGACTGGTGAACTGACGTTAGACGGAGAATAAAAAGACAGTGTCAATAACGCATACAATATTAATGACAGTTGTTAGCAAACTCAACACACTACCTGGCAACCTGCAGTACTTCTCACTGTTAGCATTTGCTAGCAGTCCTGCTACTATGCTAACAAGTCTGATGTGAACAAAGTACCACGAAACAATCAAAATATGATGTAGTGACGATATACGTTTAATTTGGCTAAAAAGAAACAAACAACAGTTTCCTCTGTCTTACCCTGTCATGAAAACTCAGCCTGAAACAGGCAGTTTCTGTGAAGGAGGAAACATCACCGCCGTGTCGGTCCACATAAAAACACGTTAAAGACACAACCGCTGTTCCGCTACGTTCATCCTCCCAGCGCCGGCTGAACAAAAGCCTCGTTAAAATTGTTTGTCGGTTCGTGTGACGATTAAATTAACGTTACAAACCCGCTTGACACCGAGGAGGCCGACAACGTAGAGCCGAAGAGAAACATAAGACAACTTCCGGTTTGAGCCTTCAAAATAAAAGCGACAATGAGCCGTCAAACGTTAAGTGCGTCTAATGCAGAAGAACTGTTTTACTTAAAGGGAAAATTAACCACTTAATAAATAGTTGTTTTATTGCTTTTTCTTTATTTTTTTTATTACTGCTTTACTGGTTTCATTTTTTTCTTTTTATTTTCATATTACCGATCTGTATGATAAAAACCGAACTTAAATATTTAGATTCAAAATCGTAATTGAATTTTAATTTTCATTCAGTTTTAAACTGGGGGAGGAAAATGCATGATAGGCCTTGCAGGCTTTTAGTCTCCCTCGCACATTCTTGTTATTTTTAATATTGTTTATGTCTTTAAAGAAAAAAAGTCTTAAATCAAATCAAATTAATCAAAATGTCCACTCAGCGTCGATAGTAAATGGAGTCAAATGAAGCCATACGTTTCCTTTTTATTTTTTAGTCATCTAATTTTACCACTTGGACATTTGGGGGTGATGGTTTGTATTAATTGTATTGAATCGTTTGTTCTTAATAGTATCCATGTTAAATGATATTGATGTAATGTTATTTTATGTGAATGTTTATGTTATTTTGCCCCCGCCGTTACATTTTCAAAAATGTGACGAAAAACATCCTGCACACATTCTTTTCCAGATATCTCTCTGCTTGCTCTCTGACTGTTCCGAACTAAATTTAGCAAATATTCTTATAGACCAGCCAATAAAAGCTGTGGTTGCTAGGAGACGGTGCGTGGCGCTGCCAGGGCCCTATTAAGGTGGCTTTATTTTGAAGGTTCAATCACCGAGCTTCCGGTATTATTGACAGACTTGACGCAGGCCGCCATCCTTTTAAGACATCAATAAATGAACCGGAGATTGTCGCTTGTTATCGGCGATCAATTAGCTGCGCCTCACCGGTTGAATGAGGTCATCGGTAACAATAATGCGCACTATACGGCCAAAAGTATGTGGACACCTGAACGTCACATCCGTATGTGATTATATCTCATCTCAATGTGCTGCTGTAACAGCTTCCTCTCCTCTGTGAAGGTTTTCAACACACTAAAAATAAAAAATAAAAACAATTTACGACCTAACAATAAACCCTGGGGAAAGTTAATTTGTTCATAAATAAATAAAACATTTTTTACAGCGATTTCTGCATCACCTTGTTTTATCTTGATGCCTTTTATTGAGCTCATACACTCTTTAAATACTTCATCAATGAGAAATAAATTTATTCAGGCAATCTTATTATTTTATATTTCCTCTCATCAGGAAAAAACATAGCCCGTAAATAAGTGCATTCTGGCAGAATTAACAGGTGCTCATTTTTTCCCCTTTCATCAGTAAAATCTGAATTTCTACCAGTCTTTTATTCATCTGGTGGCCCAAATAAAATCTCCTGTGACCAAGTCTTTAAGAATAACTGCTCTAGTTCATCCCAAACGAGTGAAGTTCTTCAGAGGCTCTTTTAAATTTTATATCATACATATAATATACCTCATTTTGATTTTAATTTTTGTTTTCAACTGAGTTAATTTTCAGTTAGTTTTCAGAGTGAGTTTGCTTGTTTCAGTTTAGTTTCAGTTGTTTTAAAATGTTTAGTTTGACTTTATTCTTCATTAGCTTCAGCATTAGTTTTAGCTTTATTACAATATGAGCAGTATTTGTCAGGGACGAGATTTCAGAAGTTCAGAACGGTACAAACTCTTTGTGACAGCAGCTGACAGACTGAGTCATTCCCAAACACTGGAAACGTGTGTTTGTTAATGAGCCCTAATATCAGTCAAAAATAATCAAAATATCTTTAAAATCGTTCATCCCTGCATCTCAGATCCCTGAACGATGAAGTTTTGTTTTTGCTCCCACACATGCCTGCATGAGGTTACGACAAACGCTCCCAACTGTTAAAGATCAGATTTTTTATTTGCCCAAAGACTTGAACTACAAGGACATAAGAACACCCTCAGCTATAGAAAACATCAAATTTTGTCAAATGATCAGCAGTACAAACTTGTAAAGCTTTGCTGTCTTAGATATCTCTATAAACCAACAGAAGGGAGAGAAGAAACAACTAAAACAGGTGAATTAAACCAAAAACTCTCCCCTGTGAGTGAAAAACTCACTGGCCTCAGAAGTCACAGATGAGGGTTTGCAAACTTAAAGCACTAACAAAACAATAAGCACTCGATACAAAAACAGTATTTACAGAAAAATTACAAGTTTTTTAACCCCAAGTCCTCTGGCAACTCCCTTTTTTTTTTTTGCAAATCGATCATCATCTGCAATCACTTTCCTTCCCCCCTCCCCAAATTATTTAAATAGTCCACGCTGGTTTTGTTTCAGACAGGAATGAGATTCATAATGATCAAAATCAGTCCATTACTAACAGATTATTAATAGTTGCCATGTTCTCATCTGTCTGTGGACCCAAAATGACAGTCATGGAAGTCTCGCCATTGGTCCTTTTTCAGGTAACCAATGACACGAGCAGAAAAATTACTAAAGACCTTTGGAGAAAAAAAAAAAGAAAAGGTTTAACAATATCTACATTCATGGTGTTGGTAAGATGTCCCCACACAGGCACAAACATGCATGCTGCAGTCACATCATGGTATGCAACAAAAACAGTAAAAACAGCACACATTAAAGCAAGAAACACACACTCACACCCTCATATATACACAGTTCTGTGCATGCATGCACACAAACTCACACAGAGGGACAGATTTACGTTTAAGTGCACACTTTTTTGGGATAAGCATCGGACTAAAATCCACGTGGATCGCAGTCAATACCATTAAAAATTTTCAAAAATGAACTTCTGATGAAAACCATTCAAGTTCAACATCCACAAAAAAATAAAGATTCCAGATGGATCAGAACACGACAATTAAAACAAAACCTATTAACAATTCAAATAAACCGCAGATGAAACGTAAAAGAACGGTTCTGAGAAGAAACAAACACCAACCGTGTGACGTTTTTCTTCATTAAAAAAAAAAGAACAGAGTCAGACTGAGCTCTAAAATGAGGGAAAAACAAACGTTCTCCCTTCAATGACAAACTGCTCTGGTCACACAAATAAAACACTGTTTATTACTGTCAGGCCAGAACAAACTAATGAGTCAGACAGAATTGTTCCAGACTGAAGAATTTCTGTGTACAAGACATGTCAGTTAAGTTTGATGAAGGACAGACACATGGCGACGGACCCTGCAGCCACGACAGAAAGTCTTCGCCTCTCTTGGAAAATTTTTTTTTGTTTGTTTCACAAGTCTGAAGAAAAGTGGATGTAATCAGGATTTAAACACGAGGACAGATCTCAACAAATTCATCTAAATTAAGTCCTTAAATGAAACAAATACATCTGATCACAGAGGTCACACGAGTCGGAGGGAGTAAATTCATCTGTTTCTTTAAGTGGGTCAATTTTCTCGTTAAGAAAAAAACACATTGAGAAGATAAAGTAACATTTTCAAGGCACAGAGCAGTCTGCAGACCATCGTTGGGTCCATCATTTGGAAATCAGTGTGAGAAGTGCATTAGCGAGGTGAGACTTTAAACCAATAAAAAAATAATCTGTCGGGCAGTTTTGCAAAAAGAAAGTAAGACTAAAGGATGTGACCGCTGCCAGAAGGTGTTTCAGAGGGTGAAAACTTACAGTCTATAGTTTTGGGGTTTTTAAATCATGCATTTAATTTAGATGAAGCAGTAGAGATTTGTTTGGTCTTGTGACATTAGTTAAATGTCAGTTTCAGTTCTGTGTTGCAGTGTTTCGAGGCCTCACGACATCCACTGTAGTTCAACACTGTAAAACAATAAAACATGAAAAATTCCCGAGGGACGGGTGAACACTTTCTGCGCGCGCCGATATCCTTTATATGAGAACATGGGTGAGTAACATCTTATGAAATTTTCCAGCAACAAAAAGACATTCATAATGGCTTGATTTTTTTTTTTTTCCTGAAAAAATACCACCTCTTTAAGAACCAAAAGGATAAAATCTACATCATAAATTGAGAATAAAGAACAACGTGACAATGTTCTGGAGAAAAAAGAAGAAAAAAAAAAACAATAATAATGGAAACATTCTGAAGAGTGCAATTTTTCAGTACCCTGCACGCCCCCCACCCCCCTCCCTAAAGTGATCCACCAGACGATGTTCTTTGGCTCCATGAAGCCACCTGCCTTCAACTAATTACCAGGAAAATAAAATAAAACTCTAACCTTAAACCACTGAACCTGTGAGTCAAGATTGAAACCAGCGGCAGAAATGTCCGTGACATCACCAAACCAGTGGGGATGCTGTTTTTGGCATAAACGTCAGCGGTCACATGACCGTCACACCGGGGAGGGAATGGAACTGATTTTGGACATAAGGGCAGTGTCCCTCCATGAGAAGATCACCAACGCAGCAACACAAAATGGGCGAGTGTGAAGTGGATGAGGCGATGCAGGGGGGCGGGGGCTCCCCCTGGTGGTGGGAGGAGAGCAGGGTTGGCACAGTGGCAGAGCTCCCTTGACTCTTGGCTCAGCTCAGCGCTGCTCAGTTCGTCTCGCGGCGGCGGCGGCGGCGACGTTGTCACGTTTCAGTCTGAATCAGAGTCCGACGAGCCCTGCGAATTTGATTCGCTGCTGCTGTCCTCTGACTTGTTCTCCTTGTCTTCCGCCTCATCGTCGTCCTCGTCTTCGTCGTCCTCGTCTTCGTCGTCGTCCTCGTCCTTCTTCAAACAAAAACGACAAAGAAAAGAAATTTAGTACAAGAAAATTTGTCGTTAACTCTGCGTACTGGCAAAGAAAGACGCGTCTCACGTCATCATCGTCATCGTCATCGTCCTCGCTGGATGAGTCCGCGTCAGAGGAAGCCTTCTCCTGCTCGTCATCATCATCTTCGTCGTCGTCATCCTCCTCCTCCTCCGTATCCTGTTGAAAGAGAGAGAGATTCCATCTCATCAGTTCTTTAAATCGATACACTGGCATTCATTCGTCTACGCCAGTCGTTCCCAAACCACAGATGAGTCGGGAGATTTTATTTTAGGTCGCCAAATCAAATCAAATCAATCTGTCCATTATATTCATGATTGATTGATCAGTTGTTGATCTGGCAATAATTTTCTCCACTAATCAATTAGTGTTTTGCTCCACAAAATGTCAGAAAATAATGAAAATCGATTAATCAATCCTGTCAAAATCTTGTGAATTGAAAGATAGATCCAAACATGTGAAAACAGGTGGAGCGCTAATCGATCTGTTTTAGATGACGACAGGCAGCTAGCTCTCAGGCTGCAGGAATCAATAAGCAGAATCAATAACGGTATTGGTATCAATAAAACCTTATTATATTATGAGAGAATAAAAAGCAGAATGAGAAGAGTCAGCACTTACAGATTTCTTGGACTTTGCCTTGGGGCCTCCTGGTTTTGCCGTAGATCTTCTTTTCTGTAACGTCAAAGCGGTCAAACAGTTTTAAACGTGCCGACGTGAGACATCAGAAAGATTAAAAACATTACAGAGCGACAGCAGAATTTATGAACAGTGAAATAAGTGACTTACTTGTGAGTTATATTCTTTATAAGTGTTTCTCTCTTGTGAGGACAAGCTCTGTGGAAAGACGGGAGTGTGTGTTAGATAAGAGCCAAAGACGTCTTGATTAATGCCCTTCACATAACAAACAAACACTTCTTACAGCGAGCCACTGTTCCAGCTGGACTTTGTACTGCCTCTGCTTCTCCTCGGCGATCTTCTTGTAGCGGTCCTTGTCCTTCAGCGGTAACCTCTGCCAGCGGCTGCCGATCTCAGTCATCCGCTCCTTCATCGGGAGGTGATTCAGCTCTCCGTTGGACAGCATCTCCTGAGAGAACTTCTGATATCCGTTTCTAGAGAGCGAAAAAAGCAAAAATCCCAAATGTTAAACGTTTCAGTTGAGTCCACGCGCACCAAAGGCAGCACAGACACATTGGAGGCGACAAACTTACGATGGCGGTTTCTTGGGTTCACCCTCAAACTTCATCTTCTTCCCTGAGGCAATGGCAGCCGCAGGCGAGCGCATCTCACACAGATCTCTCTGTTGACAGGAGTTAAAATCGACTGTTAGCTCCGTTTGTTAGCTGCGGGGTTTCTAATGGACGTCGTCAATGAATTCCTACTAACCTCATATCTTTTCTGGTCCTCTGCTGCCTTTTTGATCCACATAATTTTCTCTTTTTTCTCCATGGTGCTCCAGGTCCCTTCCATCGCTTTCTGCGCTTTTGGCCGGTCGCTCTGCGAAGCACAGATTCACGTTTAACGCGAGTATTTTAAGCATATTTTCCAGAACTTTATAAGGTACAGAAAAAACAACTGTAGGTCATTACTGATACTCTATTCTCAATATTAATAACGGTATAGGGTTACTATTATCTCTATAATGTTAAGAAAGTAAACGCTGTACCCAAATTAAATGCATGAGCATGGATACCTGTGATCTACCTCTGCCTTTTTAATAATTGTAAAACATGCACTTTTAGTTTACTGACTGGCTGAAACCAAACTAACAGTTTTTCTTCTTAAGACGAGGACTTACACATACCTTAAATCTGGCCAGGTAGTCTCCTATGACACTCTGCTGCCAGATTTCCTGCGCAGTCTTGGGCGGGTCCGGCAGACGACTGCGATCCTCCTTCTCCTTTTTCTCCGACTCTGCCTTCAGGACCATCTCTAAGCGTTTATACTTCTCCTAAACGACCATGACATCCAGATCATTAGAAAATCGTTCATATCGGTATGATGTGGCTCCCATAATGCTCTCTACAGGCCTCACATTTCTTCTACAGGATAATATTCAGCCACATTCCCAACCAATCGGTCCAATTCAGTTTCTTAACCATTACAACAACTACTTTTGCTTTTCCATTGACAAATGTGCTCCATTACATTCTGGTTACCTTCTTCTTATCTGGCAGCTCGTTCCACATGCGGGCCAGGAGTCTTGTGAGCTCGCTGTCAGAGAGGTCCGGACGTTCCTGCTGCAGCTTTGGACGCTTCTCCTCAGAGAAGATGAACATGGCTGAAATCGGCCTTTTGGGTCTCTCTGGATTGGCCTAAAAGTTACAGAGCGAAGGAACGTCAGAAAACGACACTACAGCATCTAAGTAATAGTACAAAGGGAATGGGACTTCAGATTAACACACTATAGTCTCACTATAGTCTGATTAAATGAAGTTTAGCTCTGTACTTGGTCTTACCTTTGCTTTTGAGTTCTTCTTTTTGGAGGCAGGACTGTTGGCTCCACTGCCCCTCTTAAAACCGATCTTCTCCTCAGACAAAACCCGCTGCTGCTCCTCCTCTGACAAACTCTACACATCCATAAGGAGGAAAATGTACATAAGAAAGTCTCGCAGCAAAAAGACGAGCACACACGAGATCAGTGGCAGATGTGACATGCAAACTATGCACAAAACAAAAAATAGACTTACACTGAGGAATCTGTTCATCTCAATTTCATACTCCTTCTTCCTCTGAAAAAAAGAAATATTACATATTTAGACCCATTTGTTTTGCAGGATTTCTTACCCTTTTCCAAAGTTAAATTCAAGCACCTTTCAAGTATTTTCAAGGTGCATTTTCAAGTTTTTCCAGCACCTTTACAGCTGAGGTATATGACATATTTATGTGCTCAAAATGGTTAGGCCTTGCATCATCATCACTTTAAATCACGTGTTATTGTGCTATAAACAAGCAAAACTTTACCCAAAATTTAAGCACACATCAACAGGACTCAAGGATTCTCAGCACCTTTTTAATTTGTGTGCCGTGCTGATTCTGAACTCACCTGTTCACAGCGTTTCTGGTAGCTGTCCTTCTCATTCTGCTTCAGCAGCTTCCACCGCTGGCTGCACATCACCATGCGCTCTGTGCTCGGTACGTCCTTCATGTTCGACATCAACTCAGCGCAGAACATCGAGTAACCGTTCCTAAAAGCACGTGCAGAAAATACATTTAAGTAACCCGTTCAACCGGCAGCACACATACACGTGTCAGCGGTGTGTTTCTGAGGTATCTGCAGCTGGGACTCACGGCGGAGGTTTGTCGGGTCGGCCGTCAGATTTGTCCTTCAGGTGCCTCTCGGCCTTGGTCAGCGTGGACTTCACGATATCATCTTGGGTCATGTTTAACTCTGGGTGCTGCTGGATGTACTCCCGCATTGTCTCCTGGAATAATACAAACAAAAATTCACATTGAAGAAAGACGGAAGGTACGCCAGCGTTGCTCTTCATGCTTCCACCACAGCAGCCTCACCTCGTACTGTTTCCTCTGCTCCAGAGACTTGGTGATCCATTTGAGCCTCTTCTTATCAGACAGCTGCGTCCACTGTTTGCCAAGACTGTCCTTAATGTCTTTGGTGGTCGCCTGGTGTCAAATAAAGAAAATTATCACCTGTGCTACATTTTAATTACAGCTGAAGAAGGGTGCATTTTGTATGATTGAAGATTCCCTGAACTTACATCTGGGCGTGTCTTGAGGAAGGCCTTCTTTTCATGGTTGTACCACAGCTGCTGGGGAGTCTTGGGCTTCTCTGGTACATTTGAACCTTTCTTGGTCATGCTCTCCACAAGGTCTGGGTGCTCTTCCCTGCATTTACACATCACAAACCAGCATTTAAACATGATTATCATCCTAAAATATGCTGCAGTGTCAATAATAATTAATTGTGAACACTGATAATCTCACCTGAACTTCATCATGCTTTGCACAAATGATTCTTTGTCTCTTAAGAAGTCGTCAACATATTTTTTCTGCAGACATGAAAACAAAGCAATATTTGTTAGAACCTGTATCAAACAGTACCAATATCAAACGCATGAGCGGTTGAATCTGTTTCTGACTGACCTTCTTCTTGTCAGGCAGCTCCCTGTACTTCTTGGACAGGATCTTAGTGAGGTCTAGGTTGCTCATCTCAGGGTGCAACTTTGCGTACTTGGCCCTCTTTTCCATGAAGAAGCGGAAGTACGGAGTCAAGGGCTTCTTGGGGAAATCTGGGTGTTTCTGTGTGTCACGGGGAAAAAGGAGGAGCGAAAAAGACTTGAGCCACACTCAGATGGATAGTTTTTTATTAGTTGCATGATATACTAATTTTTTTAACTAGATTTGATATTG
>JAJHUR010086173.1:0-27441 GCA_027495735.1 Lutjanus campechanus | reverse complement strand
ATCAATCAACAAGCCATCTTTTACACTTTATTCTCTTTTCTTTTGTCTTTATTTATATCTTTTTTTTTGGCTTGTTAATTGATCTTTTGTGGAAACCCGTCTCATTTTCAAACTTGATACAATCAAGAAGAAATGTACAGTCATCAAACATCAGGCAGAGAAGATAGAAATGTATATATACATACATACAGTCCAGAACAGATACTGTACAGCAAACTTTCTGAGGATGCAGATAAATACAGAAAATCCTTTAATACATACAATATGTACTTTCATATCTCTGCTTTTGTTTTGGCAGTCCGTCTTCATGGCGAACTCTGTTACCGGAGTAAAACTTAACCGATATATTTTGAAACCATCCGTCTCCCACCATCTTTAACGGGCTTGAGAGCACTTCTTCAAACAGCCAGGGTGAGAATACAGACACCTTTGGCTCTACAGTTAAAGGGAACAGGAGGGAGTGGGAGAGGTGTAGTGCTTCTGAGCTTACATGAGATGATTATATACACATTTGGGAGTTTCAGTGCATAGTTTTAACTCAGCATCACGATTATGTGCAAGGTACGAAAACCAGGCAGGCGAGAGAAGCAGCGGCTGGTGCTGATAGTTGTGGTTTTGGGTGTGAAGCAAACGGTTACTGACAGACGGGACGTTTGCGTGTTTGTTCCCGGCTCAGAGAACAAAGAACGAGGCGGAGAGGAGATTTATACAGTAGTTTTAACCAAGAGTGGATATGGCTTTCTGCACCTTCTTAGGCTTTTACATTTAAGAGTTACATCAAAGTTCACGTCCCCCCTTCCTAAAGGGATAGTTTGGCGTATCTGAAGTGGGGTCGACACCGCCACGGTTTGGAGAAGCAGCAGGAGAACCAGTGTAGGAAGCTAAACGATGTCGTGCGGTGGAGAAGGAGAGCAGCAAAAAGTTTAGAAGTTAAGAATGTTTTCACCCTTTTACCTCGCTGTCAGACAGACTTTTCTGACGGGAAACCGCTGTTGCATCAGCCAAATATTGCTCTCTTACCTCTTCGTTTACTGCTACCAATCGATTTGTTTGTTTGTGTTACTGTGTGACTTTGGTGTTTTAAAAGGTTAGTTTGGATTCACGAAAGTTGCACAATAACACAAATAAACTAACAGTTCAAGCAGCGGTAGACCAGCAACTCTTGTGTTGTTCTGCAAGGTAAAATTAATGATTTTTCCCATAGAGTTTGGTTGGTTTGGAGAGAGCACTGTTGTTTCCTGTCAGACAGGAAGGTAGAAGGGCAAAAATAAAAAAACTTGTATTTTGAGTGTAATTCATTTGACGAAAAAGAGACAAAATTCACCATAAATCAACCTAAAGATGAATCTGACTCATTCAGCAGCATTAGTCTAAAATATATTTTGTTGCTGACTGTCCACAGCAGCACATTGATTAGCTTCCTACACCAGCACTCCTGCTGCTTCTCCAAACTGGGGGCACAACAAACTGACTGTGGAGAAGAACCTCATACAACCACACCTCAAATCATCTGAACTACCCCTTTAAACTCCATCAACTTGAGGATTTGTGTCAAAAATCAAGTCTCCTTTCTATTTTTCAACAAACTGTAGACAACATGCCTAAATAATTAAGGATCCCACCTGCTTCTTTTCAGAAACGAGGAGATACGGGGAGAATCATGCTTTAAGGCTTGATTTACATCAGAAAAATTAAAGAAAAAAGTGATTTATATGGAACTCACTGTGTTCAGTGTTCAACAAAATAAACAACAGATAAATAAAAATGACATTACATCTCGTAGAGGATTCCTCCTGAAATCCTCGCTGTTGTTGGCGTCCATCTGTTGAGCTGAATGTGACGTCACAGACTGAGCAGCGAACTTCAACATGAAAATATTTTCTTTTAGGCAACATTATCAGGTGAGGACAGGTGAGTGTTTTTCATGCGTTAAATACAGACAGAACATAAAAACGCTGTGACTGACTTCAGCGTGACCTTGCTACAGGGCACCAGTGAGGCACATGAGGACGAGCACGTGGATTGTGAGCAAGTAGGCCAGGAAGAAATATCGAGAGCGGGCGCGGCTCGTCAGCAGCCTGGAGAAGTAGAGGCTCCGCCCTCTGAGCCACCGTCGGCACAAGACCATGCCGCCTTTCACCTGGAGGGACACACAGCACACGGTCAGAGAAACAGCCTCCAACCACAGGAACAAAATTTACTGAATGAACATCGTGCTGGACTGAAGAAGAACAGAGGAGTGGCCTCTATGTACATACTGTTTTATTTAAAAGTCAGACTTTATTTACACGGGCAGTGGTGACAATAATTGGACAAGTAAAGGCTAAATGAATGAAAAAGGAAAATGAATAAAGTTGTTTGTGGTCTGCTGTGTACCTTTCGTGTTATTAAAGGCTGGTTTGGGTTCAGACTGAGAGCTTCCCACTCTTCTTCTGTTTCCATCTCGATGCTGAAGTCTCTCGGACTGTCTCTGGACACACTGGAAGCAGCGCTGCAAAAAAAATAAAAAGGACATTTTGAAAAATACAATATAACTTTTGCAGGCATTGTTTTTAAATTAGTCTTAGTCTTGTGTCACATGTCCTTGTTAGTTTCTCATCAGAATCAGAAATATTTTATTGATCTCCGGAGGGAAATTGTTGATATTACGGGTGTTTCCATTCAAGAACAGAAATATATATAAGCTGACTAGAAAATAAGAAATATGTAAAAATATATACTTTCTACTACAATATATAAAAGAGATCATTTAAAATGATAACAAATCTGATCAGTAGCACCCAACAACTAAAACTGCTGACATTGTTCTCTTCAGCAGCACTTCTTTAAGTTTTCCCTGCTTTAAGTTTTTGGATTTCTTCTTTTCAACATTCCTTTCTTTGTGTCTTGTACCATATTTTTAGATCTTTTTTGAATATCTTTGATGCTCCTCTTGACGGACTCTTCACTAAACCTTCAAAGAAAAATGTTCCTGTAATTGTTGAATTTCTCCAAAAGACATATTTTCTGCTGGAGGAAACAGAGCTGAGCAGTCACACGCAGTCACCATTTTTGTTCCAGTGTTGTCTTGCTGTTGTCTCATTTTAGTCACGGCACCATTAATGGACATATTTAGTCTTAGTGTTTGTGAACGAACACCAGAGTGCAGGAGAGACACAGACAGAGATGGATGAGTTACTGAATTTCGTCTCACCTCTTTGCTCTGTCCTCAGCAAGACGCAGAGCTTCCTCAGCCGTCTCTCTCCTGGCTCTCTCATCTGCCAGAGTCTGTTCCACCTCAAGAAGCCTGAACACACACGCACACACATATTAATACATCATCAATACAACTATTTATATCAGAGGTTCATAACATTTTTTTTGTCAGTGCTTGGATTTTGGATTAAGAGCTTGAAATTGTAATCACATTACTTTATTTAACCGATTAAACATATGTTAATTGTGAAAACTTTAATTTGACTTTGGGAAAGGTGTAGGAACCCTGAAATTGTGATTTTAGTTGACATAATGCAAATCTGATTTTGAGGACCTCAGAACAAGTCTCGGGGACCCCTTGTGATTTCTGGTGTCCACCTACAGGTGGCGCGGACCCCAGGTTGTGAACCAATGATTTATACAAATAAACATCTGTGAGAGAAAAATCAGATCTCGTCTCATCACCTTTCTCTGAGCTGACTGGCTTCAGCAGTCATGGAGTCGTTGCTCCTCTCCTGGGGGGCTCCAGGTGCAACCTCAGCATATACTGACCCCTGGTGGTGAAGACACAACATTTCAGGTGTATAAAGAGAAGACCTTCCTTGTTCTAAGCCTACTTTTATAGCATTTTTTATTTTATAGTATTGCACATGATAACAGAGGTGGAATAATAACAAAATCTGCATCAAAGGTCTCTGAAGTGATTAAAACATCTACAATGTCAGTCATGGATAAGAGATACAGAGTTCAGAGGCAGCTGTACACAGACACACACAGACATCAATTCAACACACACCACTGGACTCATTTACCTGAGCCTGGCCTTGGACTTGTCCCTCCAGCCAGTGGCAGCGGTTCTGGGTGTCCCTCAGGGTCTGAGAAACGGCCCTCAGCTGAGCTGCAACAGCACCTTTCTCCTCCACCACCTGCTGCATCTGTGAAGACGGTACGTAAGCGTACATGGTGATGCAGTGTCCGTTTACTTTCTTATCCTCAACAAATGCTTTCATCTTACTTTTTCGAGATTATATCTTTTGTAGAAAAAGAAGAGCTCACCTACATCTCACACAAAAATTCATAATGTGTCGACACAGCCAACGTTTTAGCCACATACTCTGATGTGTTGTGTTTCAGTGATGTACACAGGCTCAGCTGCGTCATACCTTAATGTTGAGTTGCTGGAAGTACTGGTCTCGTTGTTGGATCTCGTACATGCAGCGCTGCAGGTCTCTGTGGAGCTGGATCCTCTCTGCCTCCAACCGACTCACCACCTCGTCCATTCTCGGACTCTGACCTGCGACGACAGCCGTCTCCTTCTGAGCGGAAGGAAAAAAAGATGAAAGACGGAACAAAAGGATTCTGGTTTTAAAGAATTAAACATCGACTGCTATTAGATTTCCTTCACATTTGGTAAAAAAAAAAATCTTATTTATGATAAACAACTAAAATGTTTCCTTACTATACCACTAATACCATGCAACACTAACAAGTACACACAGAGATAACAAGTACAATCTTGCAAAATACAACTATGATACAGTTTTAGTATAACTTACCTTCACTGGCAGCGTGTCCTTCCTCTCCGTGTCAGACCTACAAAAAACAAAAACCTTTAGTATCAGAAGCAAAAATCTGAAATTTCTCACTGAACTCTTGTTTGGTCTTTTGCCATGCACACAATCCATAGTTGTTTCCATGCCAACAAGGAGACAATAAGCTGACTACAGGAGTGGAGCTTGTGCTGACTGAAGTTTTGGAAAATATCAAACCTTGCAGTTGTTGCCAAGGAAGGTTCCACCTTTTCTTGTTTATGTTGCATAACAAAACATTTGGTCCAAGACATTTTGGTAAAGGCCACGCTTAGTCCTGACAAAATCAAAAAAGACTTGCAACTCCTCTTTGGACTTCAGCCCTTTGACTTGAAAAAACTTGGTACCATCCTCCAAGTCCAAAGGTTAAAAAGTCTGTTATATAAAAAGTGTGAATCCACGAATCCATTCATGTCATTAATCCTATTTATTCTCAGCAAGTCGGCTCCACTTCAGATCCACTTTGTCTGAACCAATCCAACAGCATCCAATCAAGTTGCAGGAGAGAACCATGAAGAACTAATGTTACATTACTGAGCACTGGTTGGAAAAATGCAGCGGTCAACAAAACACGTATTGCAGTGTGTGAAACAGGCAGGTCGAAAATTACAGACAAAGATGCAACAACTTTCAATTTTGTTTGGCCTTTTAAGTTGTACAAAGATCAGTCAAGGCTCTGTTGTTAAAATTACATAAAATTTGTCGAAGAGCACATTATGACTTATTTAGGACTTGAAACTCATAGTTTAGGACTTGTGACTTTTCAGTCTTGATTTTGGACTTGTCCTGGAACTTGCTTGTGACATGAAAAACACTGACTTGATCACACTTCAGCTGTAAACACTATACATGCATTGACACATGCATAACCAAAAAGATAGATGGTAGTGAAGCAGGTCCGACAACAGACATGCACAAGCTTAATTTTTCTTTATTTATCATCAGTCTACTTTTACCTCAGATTTGCTGTTTCTTCCTGGTGGCTGCTGATTTCCTTTTCAGGTGGTGCTCCATACGTTTGCATCTTTACTGCTTGCTGTTGTTCATCCATCGTCTGTCTCGCCTCCTGAAATAAAATTAAAACAAAGAAGAAGAAAGTCGTCAATCACAAAGACAAAAGAATTAAACTTAAAAATAACAGAGAATTTCACAGACATTAGAACATGTGCATCCCAAAAGAAAAAAAATGCCACCATGCCTTTAACACCCAGGTGTCAGTAGCCAACAATGCTATTTGCACCTGGGGTAGAATAGCCAATGTGGCTATTTACATCCTGATGGCAAAGATAAACCATAATCTTTTCCTGAACCTAATCAAGTAGGGTTTTTTTGTCTAGAGCTAACCAAATTGCAACTGAAAAGTGAAACTGACACTAGTCTCCTGAGTGAAATTCCTGGATCTGACCCTTCATCCAACATGGACTTTGTTGCTCTTTATAGCTAAACTAGGGGACCAGGTGTAAATAATGTGTCATTATTCTCACTCAGGTGCAAATAGACACAACCAAAAAACACCATGCAAGTCAAAAAGTCAAAGCAATGATACAAATGAAAAACCAAACCAGCTTGACCCTGCATGCTGTCCACAAAATGAAACACAGCAGAGACATGAAGTGCAAGCAACAGCCAAACTCAAATCACAGCTGATGACTTGACTTACCGGCCCGTCTGTCTCATTCTGGAGGGCACTGACGCCACTTCCTTTTGACTTTTCCACACTCGTGGAGGTGACAGTCTCTGGGCTTGACCCTTGCCTGGACTCAACCACTCTTTTGGCCCCGCTCAACTCATCCATCAACCTGTCACGATCATTTTGGAGGCTGGCCATGGACCTGGAGAATGCTGACAGCTGCCTGCTGTACGTGTTATTTTCCAGGACGACCTGCTTCAGTTCCTTTTCCTTCTCTGCCAAAGCTTTTGACAGCTCATCCAACAACTTGTTCAGCTCTGTGTCCACGTCCTTGCTCTCTAAAGCTCTTAATTTATGAACAAGGACGTCCCTCTCTTTGGCAAACATCGCCATGTCAGAAGTGGCATCCTGCAGATTGCGCTCAACCTTGTTAAAGGCCATCTGAGTCTCTCGGAGTTCTTCATCATATCTGTTTCTCAGGGTCTTGAAGTCTTCAATGAGCTGGTCTCTGTCATTCTGCAAAGCAGCCATGGCTTTGCACAGGGACTCATTTTGGGCCTTAATGTCTTTGCTTTGTGTTCTGGCCTCTATTAACTGCTGCTCCAACTCGAGTTGCTCTTTCGCGAGCTCTGCCAACCTTTGATCGGCCGTCTCACGCTCGTTTCTCATCAGCTCCACCTCACGCTCGAAGGTGTCCAGCTCGCTGTTGTATTTGTCCTCAGCTTCAGCCAGTTTTTTGTCTGTTTCGTTTTCTAGCAGCCGCATTTTTTCCTTGAGCTCATCAGTTAGAGCTTTCTGAGACAGAATTTTTTGCTGGAGGTCGTTACATTCAGCTGCTTTGGCTGCCACAGCTTCTTGCAAATCAGAAATCACTTTGCCTTCATTTGTTGAGGTCTTCTCCTTCTTTAGAGTTAATATATCAGCTTCCTGTGTTGACACCTGAGCTTTAAGTTTAGAAATCTCTGCTTTTAGAGTATTGCTCGCCTCTTCTTCCCTCTGGATTTCTAACCGAGACTCTCGGTGTTGCTTTTCAGCTGCAGCCTTTTGGTTTTCAAGGTTTTTGATTACGTCCTGCTGCTTCTTCAGCAACACCTTCAACTGGTTGTCCTTCAGGGATAAAACCTGATTCAAATCCTCTCTGTACCGAACCAGTTGTGCCCTGAGCATAGCGTTCTCAGAATTGAGATCATCCATTTGATGTAATAATTTCCTTATTTCATGTTTAAGGCCTTTTGTGGCACCGCCTTCGCCGTCAGCAGAGCCATCTTTACCCGTTAACCCTAACTGACTCTTTGCTTCAAGTATTCTGTATTCTGACATCAGTCGTTCCCGTTCACTCTGTAAAGACACCATCGAGTTCTTGAATGACTCCATCTTAGCAGCCATCTGCTCCTTCTCCTGGGTAGTCCTGTTCACTTTAATTTGCAGACTTTTGACCTTGGCTTCAAGTGCTCTCAGCTCTTTGTCAGCCTTTTCTCGTTGGTAGCGTGAAGACGTTAACCTGTCCTCATACACTGCTACCTGGCTGCGATAATTAGCCTGGAGTTGTTCCAGGTATCCTGACATCTGTCCGTCTCTGCAGGACAATAAGGAGGAGATCTCAGCATCTTTGCCCTGGAGGAGAGTTTTCAGTTGCAGAGAAATTCCCTCCTGCTTCTCAAAGTCAGCCTGAAGTTTGTCATTTCGAGACTGTAAAAGCAGCAGCTGAGCATCAGAGTCTGCATTTATCTTCTCTATTTGCTGGAGATTTAGCTGCATTTGGGAAATCACATCTTCTCTGTCAGCAAGCTGTCGGTTCAGTGCGTTTTTATCTTGTTCTATTCTTTCAACATGAGCATTGAGTTCCTTTACCTGCACAGTCGTAAGTTCCACAGTCTCACTGAGCTCAGCATTGCTTGCGCTCATGACAAACAGCTGCCTTTGCTGTGCAGCGGCAGCAACAGAGTACTCATTGAGCGTCCTCTCCAGTCTTGACTTGGTCACTCGTAATTCATTCACCTCTTTATCTTTCAATCTCATGTCTTCGAGGAATCGTTTGATCACGAAACCCTGTTCAAGGAGCTGGTTATCCTTCTCGTGTAACGTCTTCTGGTACAAACTATTCCAAAGCTTGGTAGCGTCTGCGCCTTGAGGAGTGGCAGACAGAGCAGACAGCTTGGCTTCGTTAGTCTCAGCTGCTCTTTTTAGAGTATTCATCTGTAGCTGTTGGTGGTCCAATTGCTGTCTCAGTTCATTAACTTTTTGACTTTCTTTATCTTTTAAGGCCTTAAGGTCATCAATCTGTTGCTGTAAAACAAACTGATTTTCCATATAAGAATTGAATTGTTTCTCATCCACATTTTGTGGTGATTTTGTTTTCTCAGTGACCTGTTCCTCAGACTTTTTAATTTCCAGAGCCAGCTTGTCTCTCTCAGACTCAACATTCAAAATCTTTTCTGTGGCCTGCTGGAGGAGATTCTTGTGTGTAGTCAGCTCAGCTTCAATTTGGTTACTTCTCTCCTCTAGAGCCAATATTTTCTCAGAGCATTTCTTCAGCTCTTTCTCCAAGTGTTCTCTGGCTGACTGCGAGGTCTTCAAAGAGCTCTCTAGATCTAAAATCAGTTCCTGGTATTTAATACAGTTTTGCTGCAGTTGATTTATCTCCTGGTGCTTTTCCTTGAGCAGTTCTTGCAGTTCTTTCTTAACGTTCTTGGAGCCCTCGTTGCCTCTCTGAACCGTCTTGAGTTTTTCCTCAAACTCGCGGACTAATTTCAGCTGCTCCTCTTCTTTTTCTTGACGAACTTGATTGCTCATCTCTTTACTGGCCACCAGCTGAGAGGACAGCTGTGTGTTCTGGGTTTGCAGAGCAGTGACAGACTCAGTCAGCTCATCAATCCTTTCAGAATTTTTGAGGATCACCGTCTCTAAATATTCATTTTCATTTTTTACTTTGTCTGAAATCTCTTGAACATTTTCAAGCTCCTCCTGCAGAAGCGACTTATCGTCCTCCAAGATTCTCACCTTCTCGTTCAGGCTAATAGTCTCTTGGCTGTGTCTGTTAATAATGTCTTTGAGCTCTTTAATGACATCATCTTTCTTTCCTAACTGCAATTCATGATCGTTTTGAATCTTCTCAATTCTTTCAGACAGATTTTGCTTCTCCTTTTGTAACAAGTTGTTGATTTCCAATTGTGCACCCAGCTCTGTTTTCTGGGCCTCAATCTGTGCAGTCAGTGAGTTATTCAAACTGAGTGCTTCATCAAGTTTGAGTTGCATGTTGTTTGTGTATGTATTTGATTCCAAGTGCTTCTTTTCCAACGAAGAGCTTGATTCTTCAAGCTTCTCTGCAAGTTGATTATTATCAGCCTGCAATTGAGTAAACTTCTCTTTAAGATCCTCTGATGACTCTTTAAGTTTGCAAATCTCATCCTCCAATTGTTGATTTTTTTCAGTCAGCGTACACATCGCCATTCTGTGGTTCTCTTCAAGCTCAGTCAGCTCTTTTCTATTTTTAAGGTTCTCCTCCTCCAGCTCCTCAATCTTCTGCCGTTTCTCTTTGGAAAATTTGTGCATCTTCTCTTTAATTCTTTCGTTCTCTTCCTCCATCTCTTTAGCTTGCTTCTCAAGCATCTCCATCTCAGACTCATGTTTGTGGATTTTTCTGAGGGCTTCCTGTCTATCTCTTTTGGCCCCCTCCAAAAGCTGCCTCATCTTATCCATTTCACTGCTGACATTTTCATAAGCTTGTAAAAGAGACTCATACTCTTGTTTCAGCTCAGCGTGCTTTGACTTCCACTTGGACAGCTCGTCTGTTTGAGAGTCCTTAAGAGATTCAAGCTGGCAGGAAAAGGCTTGTTTCTGCTGGGTGATGCTTTCAATAGTTAGTTTCAAGCTGTCACAGGCTGCCGATAGGCTGCGATTATCATTGAGGAGACCATCAACTTCAGTGCTGAGCTTGTCCTTGTCCTTGTTCAGAAATGATACAGAGCTTTCCAGGTCCATATTTTGTTGTTTCAACTTCAGCACTGATGACTCCAGAGCAAAGTACTCTGCTTCTTTAGCTTCATGTTTGGCCGACAGTTTTTCGACTTCTTCCTTGAGTGTTGCATTTTCCTTCAACAGTTCTTTCCTGGAAACTAAAGCAGCTTGAAGTTTCCTGGTTAGGAGAGTGATTTTGCTTTGGTTGTCCTGATCGTTCATTTTGGTGCCATCTTCTCGAGATTTCTGAAGCTCATCAGCCTCAGTTCTCATCTTTTCAATGACAATTTCATGCGTTTTAATTTGCTGCTGTAATTGCAGTTCAAGCGCTGCAATTAGTTCTTCTTTTTCTGAAATTTGAGCCTGAGAAACTAACAACGCATCATCCCTCTCCTTCAGTTTCACTTCAAAGTCTTCAGCATGTTTGCAAGACAAATAGACTCCTTCTTTGTTACCATCTACTTTCTCTGACTCCTTCAGTTGGTTATTCAGCGTGGTTACCTCATCTCTGAGTTCATCGATTAATCTGAAAGCATTTTCCTTTTCTTGCTTTAACAAATCCAAATTCCTCTGTTTTTCAGCACACTGCAGTTTTGCTTTTTCAAGTTCCTCAGTCAAAACACCTTTGTGATCGTTGAGCTGCTGCTGTGTTTCTGATAATGTCTTTTGGATGTCTGAAACTTCCAAGGATTTCTGTGAAACTAAACCAACTGTTGTCTCAAGTTCCACTTTCATCTGATTGCTTTGCTCCAAAAGAGCCTTGTTTTCTTCTATCAAATTCTGATATTTTTCTTCATTTGCCTGCATGTGTCCTTTCAGTGCAGACTCAGAGATGTTTAGCTGAGTCTCCAAAGCAATTTTTTCATTAATCAACTCTTGCTTCTCCTGTTGGGTCTTTAGTTCAGCGACTTTAATCGTTTCCTCATATTTCTCAATTTCTCCTGTTTTCTCTTTTACTTCTGCAAGAGCTTTCTCCAAGTCATTCTCCACCACGTTAAGTTTTGATTTCAAAGCTTCTGCTTTTTGCTCCATAACTACGAGAGCCTCATCTTTACTTGCTATCTCAAGAGACACACTCTCAAATTTGGACTGAACATTTTCTACCTCTGTTTGCAAGTTTGATAGAGAATGGCATTGACTCTCTTTCTCAGCCAGAGACATCTTCAAATCCTGCAGGGTTTTATCCCTCTCCTCCACAAGCTGCCTTAAGGTATCCAGTTCATCTAGATTAGACAAAGAGGTTTTACGGAGATCCTCCAGTTCCCTGACCTTCTCGTCAAAGCTTAGCTGGACAGCGTTTAGCTCGTTTGTCTGCTGACAGCGTTGTTCCAACAGAGCCTTATAGTCATCTTTCAGTTCAGCAAGTTCTTGAGTTAATTTCTTTTCATTTTCTTGAGCTTTCTTCATTGTCTCTTTACGTGCCAGCAAGGCAGCCTGGGCCTTTTTCTGCAGCGTCGCCTTTTCAAGCTTTATCTGTGCAAGCTCATTTTCTAAATCCACAGCAGTAGCAGTGGAAGAAGATTTGTCCTTTAACTCATCTTTACATGTCTTGATTTCAATTTGAAGCTCATCTAATTTCTGTATCAAGCTGTTTCTGTCCTGCTCAAATGCTTCTTCTTTCTCAGCAGCACTGGACTGCAGCTGCTCGACAAGAGAGCTTTTCTCAATCAGTGTTTGAAAAGTTTCTGACAAATTCAATTCTTTCTCACTTAATGTGGCTTGCAAATTTTGTTTTTCTGACTGTAATTGTTCCACAAGTCTTTCACTTTCTGTTTTGTTCTCAAGAATCTCTCCTTCTTTCTCAAGAATTTTCTTTTCAAGAAGAGCAACTTTCTTTTCATGTGTTTTTGCAGCAGCTTGAGCCTCATTTGTTACTTCCTGTAACTGATCTTGTAAAAGGGACACCTCAGTTTTATTGTTTATAGTCTCTTCTTTTTCTTTTTCATATTGCTCAATTTTTTTCATCAGATCCTTTCTTAGAATGAGAGCAGCTTGAAGCTTCTTCTTTGTTGCATCTTTTTCTTTGGATACCTTGGCTAGTTCACTCTTTATTGCATCCTTTTCTTTAATCAGCTCAAGCTTCTCTGAATCCTTGATCTCAATTTCAGTTTTAGAGTGTGAAATATGTTCCTCTAACTGCTGAGAAACCTCTTCGAGCCTCTTCATGGAGGTCTTGTGTTCTTGCTCCATGCTTTCTAACTGTGCTATCAGAGATGTTTTTTCCTCACCGAGTTTCACTCTCTCATTTGAGGCAGATTCTATCACTTGTGCGATGGATGCATCTTTATCCCTCAACTGCTGACTAAGTCCAGCAAGCAATTCCTTCTGCTGACTAATCTGAATGCTCATACAGTTGATTTGTTCATCTTTTGCTTGTGATTCACTGTGTAAAGAAGCCTGTTTGACAGTAGCTTCTTTCACTTTCTTTAATTCAGCGTCGAGCTGAATGTGTAGATGCTCTACCATCTCTTGTAAAAGAACGACTTTTTGCCCTTTCTCATCATTACTCCGCTCTCCTTCATGAAGTGTTTTCTGTGTTCTTTGTAACTGTGTGACAGTTTTATCCAACTCATTTTTCAAACCATCTACCTCAGACTCATGACTTTCTTGTAATCGTTTTATCATGTCCTGTAAAGAGGCCTTTTCTTTGTTTAAAGCAGCTGATTTCTCAGATGCAGCTGGTGGTGAGACAGAGGCATCTTTATCAGAATCATTGTTTCTTTTTAAAAGATTTTCTAACTCATGTTCTGCAAGTTTTAGTGCCTGTTGCAAATTATTGTTTTCGTGGTCCTTTTCCTGGACAGATTCTAACACCTTCTCAAGTTGAATCCTGGATGCTGATGCCTCCAACTCTTTCGCACTCAGTTGATCAGAGCCCTGTCTAATCGCAGTGGAAGCCTCTGCTAGTTTCTCCTGCAAACTGTCCAAGTCTTGCTTCAAAGCATTAACTTTAACATCTTTAGATTTCATTTCATTTTCAACACTTTTCAGCTGTTCTGCAAGTAGATTCTTATCCTGTTTTTCTCTATCCAGAACTAACAGCCACTCTTTCTCAGAGTCCTGCAGAATCTGTTCTATCTTTTGAACGTTTTCTTTTAATCGATTAAGTTCTTCATCTTTGGCACTAACCTTTGCTTGAAGGCTCTCCTTCTCGGACATCATTTTCTCCATTATTTCGTTCATGCTGCTGGACTGCTGCTCCATCTGAACCTGCAGCTCCCCCTGCGATGCCCATATCTGATGGTGTGT
Organism: Lutjanus campechanus; assembly: GCA_027495735.1. Lineage (NCBI taxonomy): Eukaryota > Metazoa > Chordata > Actinopteri > Lutjaniformes > Lutjanidae > Lutjanus > Lutjanus campechanus. Next base: position 13,821 of record JAJHUR010086173.1, on the reverse strand, counting down.
CCTTTCCAGCTCTTCCTTCTCTGCAAGAACTTTTCTAACTTCCTCTTTCAAATGTGTGTTTTCATTACTGACGGCAGTAAGAAGCTTCTGGTGCTCTTCCTTTGACAAACTAATCTCCTCGTTTAATCTCTTATTCTGCTCTTCTAGTTTCTGCATTTCTGAAACCAGCTGAGATGAGTGTTTGGCCTGCGATGTGTATTGACTGTTAATTGCATGGAGAGCCATTTCTCTTTGCTCAAGGTTTTCTGTCAGTGCGTTCATCTGTGCCACAACTTGAAGATGTTGTGATTTGAGTCTTTCTATTTCAACAGTCAGCAGGGACACGCTGGTTTGATGAGAGGCAAAAGCTTCATCCTTTTCTTTTGAAAGGCTGGAGTTCAAGTCTTCCGTTTCCTCAAGTTTGTGATGGATCGCTGATAACTCATTTCTCAAGGTTTCTATCGTGGTCTTTGCTTTCTGATTTTCGTTATTGGTATCATCCAATAACTTCCTAAGGCTGGACACCTCATCAGTCTTTTGGGAAAGCTGCTTTCTCACATCTTGCAACTCCTCTAAGTTAGTTGTATATTTCTCTTGTAGGTTGTTAAAGGCACTTTGTGTTTCTTCTGCTGACTTTCTGAGGTGTTCAGACTCAGTGGAAAGTGACTGAATTTGACTCTGTAGCTGTGACACCAACTCTGTACTTTCCATGAACTGAGTTTTGAAGAGCAACGCCTCGTCTGCTCTTCTTTGAATGTCCTGAAGACACTTTGATTGGTCTGAGAGAGCTGCATCTTTTTCCTCCAAGGTCTTTTTCAGATTTTCCACCTCGGATATCTGTACTTGGAGGGTGTTGTTGAGCTTTGCCACTGATTCTTCGAGGTGTGAAATCTGTTCTTTCAAGCTCTCACACTCGGCTTCTTTCGTTTGTAGATTTGAATTGAGATTTTGAACAGCAGCTGAAGACTGACTTTGATATTCAAGGCTTGCCTGTTCTTTCTTCTCCAAGGCATTTTTCAGTACAGATGACTCTGAAGTAAGACTGTCAACTTGACCTCTAAGTTTACTGACAGAATCTTCAAGCTCTGAAACCTTTGCACTTAAACTGACATTGTCATCTGCTTTCTGTTTCAGCTGCTCCTCCTGCTCAGCAATCTGACTGTTGAGCTGTTGTATCAAAGTCTCCTGCTGTTTCAGGGAGTCGTCTCTTCCTTGCAGGGTCAAATGAAGACTCTCCTTCTCTGAACATGCTGTTGTGAGATGTGTGACTTCTTCGTGTGCTTTGGACAGCTCTGTCACCGTTCTCTGAAATTCAGATTTTAATTTTGTATTCTGCTCATTGAGTGCTTGCATGCTATCGTTCAAATCAATTATCTCAGCTTTCCTCTGGTCCTCCGCTTGTGTTAGCTGACCGTTTTCAGCTGTGAGTTTCTGCACAGCAGTCTTCAGGTTGGTAATTTCAGCCTCCATCTCTGCAGCATTCTCATTCATGGCACCAAGCTGACTGCTGAGTGAAAGTACTGATTCATTTCGTTTATTCAGCTCTTCTTTGTGGTTTTGTAACTCATTTGTTACTTCTTTTAATGTCTGTTCTTTTTGCTCTATCTGCTGTTTGGCCGCCATGTTCTCTTGCCTCAGTGACTCTACCTCACTCTGCATCTGTGAAATGAGGGTTTTCTGTTGCGTGACTTCATTCTGATAAAAGCTACATTCTTCAACTTTCTGCTGAAACATTGTGTCTTTCTCCATTAGCCCTGACTTGAGGACAGATCCCTGCTCCTGAAGCATGGACACAGTTTCCTCAAGTTGCAGCAGTTGGTTCTGCTGAGCTTCAAACTGTGAACTCTGTTCTGACACTGTTTGCTCTTTCTCACTCACGGACATGCTGAGTTGACTAACTTGCGTTTTAAAGCCATCAACTTGCTCTCGTAGACTCTGAAGTTGTTCTTCTCTTTCTGCTAATGTTTTTGACAGATTAGCACATTCACTTGTTTTCTCAACCAAAACTTCAGAGTTGGAAACTTCACTTTCCTTGAGGATCTTTTTTAAGTCCTCTGCTGCAACAGTAAGCATCTCCTTTTCCTTCAACAGGCCATCAATTGTTTTCTGATTCTCTGAGACTTGAATTTCAAGCCCAGACTTTTGTTCTTGGAGTGAACTGCTCTCCATGGTTAGTTCAGAAACTGATTTGATATTCTGTGCTAACTCCTCTTGTAGTCTCTGATTGTCCTCTGTTAGGGTGCTAATCTTTGCGCTAAAACTGGAGTTCTGCTCAAGAGTTGCTTTAAGCTGTCCATCAAGGTCAGATAGAACCTGAATTCGCTGAGCAAGCTCCTTTTCTCTGGATTCACAAGCAGCACGAAGTTGGTGGTTTTCTTCAGTCACTGCCTGGATGTAGCTGTTTAAGTTTGCCAACTCTGTCCGTCTCACCTCTGCTTCAGACTCGTGCTTTCTAGCATTTTCTTCCATGACCCTGATTTGGTCATTGAGAGACCTAACCGTCTTGTTTGTATCATTCAGTTTGTCCTTGTATTTATGACACTGTTGTTTCACTTTCTTCAACATTTCTTCTCTTTCTTCAATTTGCTGGCGAAGTTGTGACTGTTCTTTGTTAAGTGTTTCAGCCTCCGATTGAAGCTTGGATACAATATTTTTCTGCTGCGTAACTTCATCCTGCAAACTGCAGTTCACTGTATCCTTCTCCATTAGCCCAGACTTCAGGCTGCACTCCTGTTCTCGAAGCAGAGACAATGTTTCCTGAAGTTGTGTTTGCTGGTTTTGTTGGGCCTCTGCTTGTGCTCGAAGATCGCTGACAGTCTGCTCTCTTTCTGCCATGTCATGCTGAAGCTGGTCTACCTTTGAAGTCAAGCTTTGCAATTGCTCCTGCAGTTGTGTCATCTTCTCCTCCTTTTCCCTGAGTAACTGATTGAGTTTATTACATTCATTTGTCTTTTCCAGCAGAATCTCAGAGTTTGAGTGTGTGCTTTGCTCAAGGACTCTATTTAACTCATTAATTTGAAGAGTCAGTTCCTCTTTATCTTTTTGTAGCCCTTCAACTATTGTATTATTTTGTGAAAACTGTGTTTCCAGCATGGATATTTTGGCTTGAAATGATTCCTTTTCAGCTGTAACCTCTGAAATAGTTTTTACACTTTCAGTTACTTCCAGTTCAAGTCTCTCTTTCTCTTGTGTAAGGCAATGCACTTGATTCTCAAGACTGCTGTTAAGTTCCAGAGCAGACGCAACCTTTTCACTGAGTTGATTTGCATTCTGTTTCTGCAGCTCGAGCTCCTCAGTCAGGCCTGTAAGTTTTTCTTGTAGCTGTTTTTTCTCAGTCTTCATGCCTTTTAATAGGTTCTTGAGTTTGGAGACATTTTCAGATTTGGTTTGAAGTTCATTGTTCAATTTCTCACTCTCAGCGTTGAATTTCTGCCTCTCATCCTCGGCCTGTTTATCAGTTGCCTTCAGTTGGTCTTCCAGTGATGCAATGGTTTCCAGTTTCTCTTGAATCTCCTTTTTGATCTGTTCCTCACGCTGTACTTGCTCCTCCAATTGTTTGGATAATGTCTGTTTTTCATTATTGTATTTCTCCACCTGTGCCAGAAGTTTGTTCTGCTCCTCCTTGAAAGATTTGAGTTCTTTTTCATACGTCTGTTCTTTATCATTGAGCTGTTGCTGTAGTTGCTCATTGCTGGTATTTCTGTCCTTGAGCTGCAAAGCCAGTCCTTCTGACTCTTGGAGTTTCTGGGTGGATGAAGTCAGTTGTTCCTTAAGTGACGTGATGTGAGATTCACATTCAGAGAGGTGATTACGGTGGCTCACAATCTGTTTCTGGATCTCCCCTCGAAGGTCCTGAATAGTTATCTTGTCCTCTTCAGTCTGCTTGATTAGAACTTCCAGTTCAGCCACTTTAGACTCGCTTTCCTCTTTGACCTTCACCAGCTCCGTCTCAGTATCCTTGAGGTTCCCGACCAGCTCCGTGATCTTGCTATCCAGGGCTTTCTGATCCGAATTCTGTGACTCTCTGAGAATCATGGCCTCCCGCTCTGCCTTACTCAGTGCATTTTCTACATGAACGAGGTTCTCTTCTTTGAGTTTGAGCTCCTGCTTCAGCACCGTGACCTGTTCTGCATATTCCGCCATGTTTCCAGTGAGGGTTGCTATCTCCTTGTCCTTTTCCAACAGGACATCTTTAAGACTGTCGATTTCACGCTCACAGCTTTGAAGGTCGTGAATGAGTTGGGCTCGTTCTTCCAGGTAAGCCGTGTTTAATTTGTCCAGCTCCTCGTTTGTCTGATCAAGATCAGCTTGTAAAGTTTCTATGGTGACGTCTTGCTTTTGTGTCTGAAAATGATAAAAAAAAACAAAAAAACAACAATGATGAAGCATCGAGTGAAGCAGGAGAATTAATAGTGTTAAGGAGAATAAAATGATTAACTGCAATCCACTTATGCAGTGTAGAGTTCTTCACAGATCCACCCGAACCCTAGGACCCAAGACTAAGTTTGAATCCATGTTACGGCAGGTCCGGCCCTGATCTGTTTAAGATTGTGTGTAACACCTGAGTGGGTCTGAGAAGGCGCTGCCATAGTCAGACAGTGCTGATCATAGTCTGTCCTTGGCACTAAATACTGATTGTTGTAAGTCTACTTTGTTTGAGTTATCCTGCGTCTCTTGTGTGGGGCAAAAGCTAAGGTTGGACACTGGACACAGTTGTTTTTTTTCTTTGGGGGGGGGATATTTGGGGCGATAATTTTCATTTTATTTAGCTAATTAATTGTCTGCAGAATGACAGCTGCTGCTCTTTGTCACACTCTAATCTAGTGGCACAGGACACACACACTCAGCCAGAACATGAGCGCGTTGAGTTGGGTGAGAAGTCAGAGGATAACAGCCTGCAGAGTCAGAACCTTTGCACTCTTTTCAGGCGGTGAATTAAGGATTTAATTCGACCAAACCAGAGTTGGTGATTGTTGGAAGAGCGTACAGACTAACAAGAGAGGTTTTAGGTGAGTTTTACATGTTTTTCTCTCGAGTTTGAATGACGTGTTTTACAAGGAGTTAACAAGGCAATTAAGCTTGTCTTAGTTTGGTTAAAGATGGTTGTATTTCTGTTTGAAATGGAAACTAGGTGAGAGAATATTACATTTCTTGACACTTTGTCAATTTATTTTGGTTATTGGGTGCAGAGAACATATGCAGCATACGTAACATAGTGAATTTGCCGCTTGCACACATCTCCCAGCTGAGATTCGAGAGGATGGAAGAAGGTTGGAGGGGGGATGAAGATATCATCAGTTGCCGATGGATGGGCTGACGATGGTCGGTTGAAAAATTTTAACGTATTGCCCAACCAGAAGCAAAAGCAACTGCAAGCAAACCACAAAGTGCATCTGTGGCTACATGGTGGTACCAAATGACCTGCGCAGGAAATGAAGAGTCAGGGAGCAGAGGTCAGAGCCCAGATGATATCAATTAGCAATGCTAATCTTAGCAGCCGTTGCAGTGAACGAGGTATTGTTATTGTACTTCAAACAGACAAACAGTCAAAGTAATCTCTATTATGCCCGTTGCAACAAAACAGCAAATGTGATTCTAATTGAGTCGCATTTGTCATCCGTCGCCATGACAGCTGAGTAGATTAGTCATGCTGTTTCAATCAGCAACAGAGGATGAACAGAAAACCCGGATGTATTTTACCAGCTCTCTTGGCAGGAGGATGGATGATCTGCGTCACAGCCAGACAAGTGGGAGAAGGCTGCTAACGTTACTTTAAGTAAGACGCAAAGTTTTGTTTTGACAACTTTTAAATCAACATTAACTGGTTAATAGCTGTTAGCTATGCTATCAGCTGTGAAAACTGTTTCCATCAATTCTGTGTCTTACAGCCGCATACGGGTCTGACATTTCTGGGTTCTGCATGAGCTTAGGTACAGCTTTCAAATAATGGGTATGTTTTAGTTCCAGGTAGTACATTTCTGGGTCTTTATGGGTTCGGCCACAAATTTTTGGACCTGTGAAGACCTCTGATGCAGTGCAATGAGTGGACAAAAAACAAGAAATAATAGGATGGTGAAACCTAAAGAAGTGAAAACTATCTGAAAATATTAAGAGTGATGTTCCAGTTCATAAAATCATACCTTCTCCTTGAGCACACTCAGCTTCTGCGTGAGGTCCACAACTTCTGTTTTCAACTCAGAGCACTGTTTCTCTGAGCTGGTGCATTTCTTGGAAACATTCTCAAGCTGCAGAAGAAAATAAAATGACAAAATCAACTACTGCTGAATAATGAGCTGTGACAGACAGAAACAAACAGACGTGAAGAATCTTACAGTGTGCTCAGTCTGAAGGAGCTTGTCAGACACTTCTTTGTACTGAATTTCCTTTTCACTCAAAGATTCGCGGAGGCTGTTGATGAGCTCGAGTTTCTCAGACGTCTTGGCCAGCGTATTCTCCTTCTCGATGAGCGAGCTTTCCAGGCACTCCTGAGTGTTACTCAGCCTAAAAAACACAATCATAACGGTAAAAAATAAACTCAAACATTTAAAACTTCAAAATACATATGTCAAATACCAGGCAGCATGCAGCACATATGAGGGCACGTGCACTGAGATTGTCAGCTGCAGAGATATGGTCCAAGTCCTGTTGTTGTCTTTGGTGTTTTGTCTCAGCTAAATGATTTGCAGTAATGAGATAAACATTCAAAAAAAAAAAAAACTGCAAAAGACAAAAACTGTAAGCACACACCACTATAAAAAACAAATAAATCCTCTAAACTGCGTTGTATTATGACTTGTGAGCAATTATGGCAAATGATGAATTCAATCTCATTTCAGAGTGCTTGTTAATATTCTTTTTTTTTTAGTGATTGCTTCTATTTTTGCCATCCACTTGCTGCTGTAACACTGCAAATTTCCCTGTTGTGGGACGACTAAAGGATCTTAAGTTATCATGTTACAACGTGAAACTGATCCGTTTTGCTGTTTCTGACACTGCAGCACCACACTGCCGTAGTATCCTGATATATTTCAGTGTGATTAGAGGAAGCAGAACTGATTTCTTTTGTGAATGAACATCTTACCCTTTGAGCTGCTCGTTGAGACTGCTGACCACCAGCTGATGCTTCTCTGCATCTCTGCTCTGTTGACTTCGGACGCTGGCAAGTTGGCTCTGTAGTTTCTCGGTCTCGTTCTGTGGTGGTACAAAAATAAAAATCAATATGCAAAGATTAAAGTCTTAAAGCACTGGATGAAGAAATTCTCACTGCACACAGACGTGGAGGACAGCAGACGCGCTGGAGAACAGCATCAAATAAGACTTATCATGAACCGTCACTGCTGTTGTTATCAAATTCACCATCAGAATCACTGATATTATTATTGTTATATTTTCTCATTCATGTGGTAATAATGAACTCTGATATTCACCTTTTTGACAGCTACAAAGCTAAGCAGTGAAATGTGATTTACAACACCCAGTGAGTCTGCGACAGAACGCTGCACTTGTTTAAAACATCTGAAACCGAGATTAAACAAGCACACCACACCATTAGCCGTCACCGCCAGAGGTGCTCTCCAGCGCACACGAGGGACAAAACACACCTGAGAAAACGGCTGCTCATCTTCATCTACATCAAACGTCACCTGTGTTAGAAGGGTTTGTTACAAAATCCTAGTCCTCGGGAGGGGAAACATGCAATTCACTCATCGTTTACTCATCAGTAGGTAAGTAAGACTACAAGTTACTCCAAGTTTGACAATATTTAATAAGACAAAGTCTGGTTTGACTTAACCCAGTGGCTACAAGACAATACGTGATGTTATGAGGGATCAGACGCAGTGAGGTTACCTGTAATGACTCTATGCGGGCCTGCAGCTGCAGTCGATCCTCCAAGTCCTGACAGCGCTCCTCCAGGTTCAGGATCTGCTCCTGCAGTTGGTTCCTTTCCAGCTCCAACTCCTCCACAACAGACCGCAAACCATCTGGAATCATCAGGGAAGACAACAGGTGTTAGAGATGTAACACCAGTGAGGGCAGGTGGAAATAACTACACTTTAACAGGATAAATTCAGCACCATGTGCATTTCCACCGTAATAATTTTATCCGCAGAACAACAGTGAAGTAATACTCACAAATACTATTTCCTTTCATTCACTCATTAATTCTGCCATTTTTCAGGCACTATTGAGTTATCATTAATGAAACACTTCCTGCACAGATGTTTCAAATTAAAAGCCTTTCCAAAACTCTCAGGGAATATCTACTTGAGAATTTACTGTATTGTAGGGCTGTCACTTTTTATTCAAAGTATTTAATTTTTAACAAATAATGATCTGTTTGGATTAAAAATTCACAGTATTTATATAAAGACAAGTGTTCCAGTATTCCAGTCCAGGATAACTTCAGTATTTTTCAACCTGGACTATATTCTGCCATGTTTTTCTGACCAATAGGAAAAAAATGTAATTGATCCAGTATTGATCGAGTACGCTGCAACTAAGCTGCAATATAATCCATATGGTCAACTGTGCCTTTTTGTTAAAGACTAAGATCCTTTTTGTTTAATCACAAACTCCAGATTTATCACTCTTCCCAAAGCAACCAGACTCTATTTTACAGAAACAGTAATTTTATCATTGTAAAACACACTTCATTCAAACTAAACAGAAAAAAAATAAACTCACCAAAAACCACTTTTGGTCTTTCCACTGTTCCAACAATCATCAGCTCTGGTTTGGTTGAAATTAACTCTAAATTCGCAGAATTAGATGTGAGAATATTTCGACCAAAATGAGAGCTGGTGCTTGTTGGGACGGTGGAAAGACAACTCAAGATAGTTTTAGTGAGTTTTATTTTGTTTCTGTTTGAAAGAAGCAAGTTTTACTGTTTCTGTACATGGAGTCTGGTGGCTTTGAGGACAGAAACAGCTGTTTCTGGTTAAACAAAAAGGATCTTACTCTTTAACAAAAAGGTCTAAAAAGGCTCTTTCACAATGTTGTCAGACACTTCGGAGCCTGAAAGTGGAAAAACAAGCAGATTTTGGAAAAATCATGGAGGTGAGGCTGTTTGTCAAATTTTAAAAATGCAACTGCCCAAACAGTAATTACCACGACAAAAAATCTGACATTATATGGAAACATCTCAGCGGCTGCAGCGCAGATTAAATAATGGAAAATAGCCCCAGTTCTACAACAAAGTTTATGATTAAGTTATTGCAATAATTAGGATAAATTGTGTCGCAGTTTTCATGAATTGAGATGTGACTTCTTAAAAATGTGACAGCCCTACTGTACTGGTACAACAGGGAAAAAAGTAGGTAAAAATCTTTCAGAAAAGGTGAATCAGTGAGGACAGACTAATTAAACAGGATATTCACTGGAAGACTAATTCATTAAAAGACAAAGTGTGAAAAGAATTTCAAGAGCTCAAGGTGCAGCTGCAAACAACCAAAAAGTACATCAGTCTCACTTTTTCATTTAAAACACAACTCACCAATTATTATTATAATTATATATTATTTCTATTTTGGTTTTATTTGTTAGAAAGATTTTAAGATAATTTCTGATTTACTGTTTGGTTTCATGTCAAGCAGCAGCTTAAAAAGAGGGAACGACAGGATGAGAGGAAATGAAGAAAAAGGAGCAGAACATGCAAACAAAGAAAAAACAAAACTTACCACAGATGGGTTCTTGCCACCTACATTTTATATGACCTCACAAGAACTCAGTGCATTCAGTGGACTTATCCCAAACAAACACTAGCCAGCTCAACCAGCATGCACGTGTCCAAAGAAAATACTGTAAACTGATGATAATGGAAACCAGTGAATGAGTGTCCAACTCTTGAGATTATATCAATTGTCCCAGAGTTATTTTTGATAAATGTAACATGAGCTTGAGTTCAGCTTGCTACAGTGCGACCCAGCAGGTGAGTCCACAGGTAGAAATGTATGCAAACTGAATCAAGCTAATGTAAGTATGTAGTAACCCCATATAGATGTCCCAGGTCTTACATTCACAATATTGGCAGGTTAGATGAAAATAAACGACAAAACCAACCAACAGCCACAGTCCAACACTCAGTAAAATAAATTTGGAGTGTTATGGTGAAAACAACAAAACTCAACCCAAAGGCAACTGAAGTTTCCCAAAGGAATGTGCAGATGACCGTGTGCATGCCAGTGCAAACTGTCCAGCGGGTCTCACACCTGTGTCAGGAGTACTGTACTCGGGCCACCAACCTCCCATGTTCTCTCCCTCCATCGGGGTTGTGCTCTCAGAGGTGCTCCGCGGGTCCTGGAATGAGGCCTGCCCATCGAATTCAAAGTCCTCCTGCAAGTGGAAAAGATTTATTTAAAGCAGGGCAGTTATAAAGCATCAATTCGTTAAAAATAAGCATCCTGATCCAGCTCCGTACTCAATGCACAGACATGAGATGGTATAGATCTTCTTAACTCTCGACATGACAGCAAACAGGCAAATTTCCCAAAACACTGAACTATTCCTTTAAGGAGAGTACTCGTCTCCATCCAGTATCTTGCATTGCAATTATTGTGACTCAAAATCAAAGGTGTAGTGCTGCTGGGGTACACTGGAACAATGCTCTGTTACTTTTTTCTAGAAGTGAGGAAATAGAATATTTGCCGTTTGCACGATCCGTTTGACATTCTTACACATTTTTTAAAGCGCTTGAAGCTCCAATTATCACTAAAGCAAAGCCTATGACATGCAGGAGTCAACAGAAAACAAATGGAATGATCAAAGTTATCATATTGACACTTAAGGTGTGTTGATCTACTCGTGCATTGAGTAACACGTAAGAACTTATTCCACCATAAAAAGGTGCAGGAAGCAGCCAGCAGCCTTTAGGCGGCACAGCTCATTAAATGATTTTTTCTCCAGTCTATAGGTCGCTAAGGTTAACTGGTAAAGATGAAAAGGCAGCTAAACATCCTTTCATTCATCACTCTAACTTCTAAAGGTCTCTTTAATTGCGATGCATTTGCAAAGAAAGAGAAAGCTGATAAACTTGGTCAGCTTGTGCTGCGTCCACATGACTGATGGAAATAAAGCTCATTTAGCTCGTTTAACATTTCACTTTCATAGTCTATCAGATAACCTTGACTTCTGCCTGCACTGCAACTTTTCCTCAGAGTGGATGTTTCTACTGTGTCTTCATTTGCTGGGCGCAAATTAAATCAATGAAATCATTCAAAACACAAACCACTTGTGTTCATTTATCTAGAGTCCTTAATGCCACACTAATTACAACTGACTACATCCATAGCATCGTCTATTAATACTTGGATTAGATGTTTGGCTGCCATGTAATATCCTAAACATGACAAAATTATTCATAAAAGCAGCCTAATATTTGATAATGTGCTCAGTTACAGTTGATAAATGTATGCAAACCTGCCACCGTTGGAACACTGGTTAGATATCCTTCAAAATGAGCCACAACTTAAGCGCGCACGTCGTAGGTGTGCGCCAGTATTTCAACAAATAACACAACACCACACCACAGCTATCTTTGTGCACCTCTTCTGAAAGGCTGCAATTTTCCACATTTACCTAAAACTGCAGAAGGATAAAAGACAGACTGTTTACATAATCTAAAGTTTCTAGAAGGGCCTGGCAAAATAGCTAAAACATACATATTTCAACCAAAATTTGAAAGTCCAGTTTGAACACATAAGGAACAGTGCTGAGAAGCTACAGAATGATACAAACACCTAAATAACAAAAACAACAACAAAAAAACACGGACCTGTCCCTTAATCTGTGCATCTCGTTGGTGGCAACACGTAGCCCTTGAAGTGAAGACTGTGAAGCTCACCTCAGCAAAAAGAAGTAACTAACTACCTTTTATATTCATATATTTCCGAGGTTTATTGAAACTAAGTGTAACTGAGTTTGACCTGTGCTTTTTACATCATTCTGAATAAGATTATTTTATGCAGGAACAGCAGTGACATTGTCAAGTTTTCTCACATAACAACAGATTAGTTGAATTTGCTTAAAGTGGTGCAGTTAACACGTTCTGAGAAGATGCTGCCCTCCGTTCCCTCAGCTGGAACTTCACAGCACATGTGAGCATTTAACTTTAACTGTCTGAAGGTATCATCATGGCACCACCACAGTCATGTCAGGCTGTCCACCTACCTGCAGGGTTCTTTGGGCTGGAGCTGCCAGCTTCTTGGCCCTGTGTTGGCCGAGCCCCCGAGTTTGAGCCAGCTCCTCCTCCAACTCCTGCTGCCGAGTGGCCAGTGCTGGATCGGAGCAGCCAGGAAAGAACCAGTCATCCTCAATCAGTTTTGTGCCACAGGGAAAGGGGGGGATGTTGGTTGGATTGAGGATGTATTTATGGATGGGGGGGTGGGTATGAAATGGGTAGGACAGAATGATGGCAGAGTGAAAGGTAACATTTTTTTTGAAGAGAGGATGACAGAGATGGAGAGCAGATAAGTGTGTTGGCATAGATGGTGTTTTTGATGGAGAGGGAGATGAGGCACTTTGAACACCACAAATGAACTTTGTCACACAGAAAACAGTTTCATCCAAAAGTGAAAGCAACAACAGAGACAAGAGAAATATGGAGACAGAGACTGACAGGATAAAGGATGGAGAAAGAGAAAGTTACTCAAACTCCAGATCTGTATGCACTTTTGTATTTGCATAAGGTACGTGGACCTGAGAAACACTTCAAAAGCAACATTCTGGTCAGAGCCATGCACACCTGATTTGCATTGCAAAGGAAAAACAGCATTCAAACACGTGGGAGACGGAGAGTAAAAGTGGCTGTGGGAGGAAGGAGAGGGCCCATTTTCATGAGTCACACTTAAAGCCAGTGTTTCACCACTGATTCTTCAACAGGGACACCAGACGGTTATTTAGAGTAACACAGGGCAGGTACAGATCTGAGGGGATTCTTGCAGTGCTTTTTATTTTCATTTAGTAGCATAGGATGCAAGCGGGGCAGTGCCAAATTGATTAGGCTGAACAAAACATGTTCCCATCTGTTTTGTGACAACAGGCTGATTTTGGTGTGTTGGGTGGAGGGCAGCGTGTGTAGGGGAGGTGAAGGGGGGGCAGCTCAAAGCAAAGGGTGGGGCAGAAAAAGAAAAGGAAGTGGGTGAAGCAGTGGTCAGTGTGGGTTCAGTGTTTAGGCAGGGTTAAGCAGAGAGAGGCTCGATTCAACAGGACTATGCGTATAACACAACATTAGCAGTGAGTACATTTTAGAGCATGCATCAAGGCCAGATCACATCATCTACATGTATCATGGACACAACCAGTCTGCTTGACACTGAGCATTTCACCCACACTGACCACAGCAGCAGGGGTTATACACAGAGGATGTGAGAACAGGAGAAACATGATTATCATCCATGAAGCCAAAACAGTTACCCCTCTGCTAGAACGTCTTATAGGAAAGAAACCCAAAGCATCCAGCTTATAGAGCCTTTCATAAAGGGAGATCAGAGAACTCTTTATTAAGATTGAGGCCATATTCACATGGCAGCCATGTTACACTGGCGTCATGCTCAGGGTCATTGTGTCAGATTACAAGTCACATGCTTCCCAGTTGATCAGCAACTGAAAAGACAATGGACAGCGAAAATCCAGAGGGACACTGGGCCTTGTTACCCAGCGCCTGTAACACAAGGAGTCCCACATGGCTCTATTCTGGGCTCACTGTTATTTTGCATTTAGGTGACATGCTGCCTTTCGGTTATATCATCAGGAAGTATGAGCTAGGAGTTCACTTCTATGCAGATGATACAAAGATGTATAAATCAACCAACCCTAACAGGATCCCTGACTCTCTCTGCATGCCTG
>JAJHUR010086172.1:0-17041 GCA_027495735.1 Lutjanus campechanus | reverse complement strand
AAAAAAAAAAAGTTCCCATTTTGATCCATAATTGAAGTGTTTTTGATGCATTCATTTTAACCTCCTCTCGCTATCTTGCCATCACAGTTTATCCCATAACTACTGGTAATCATGTGTCATCGTCACTATGAATCACATTTCAGGGGTCTCATATTTAAATTTGCAGCATTTTGAGTATTTTGTGAATTTTAGTATTGTGTTTTTAAAGACATTTTTCTTGCTTAAAAAATATATTTCTGACATTCCTCTGCGTACCACTAGAGGGAGGTTGTGTACCACCAGTGGTACACGTACCACAGTTTCCGAATCTGGGAGATATATTATTATTGTGCTTTAATTGTTTTGGATTATTCAACTCTTTTGTCTCTGGTTTTGTATAGTTTGCGTGTTGTAGTTTGTTTTCCTTCTATAGAACACAACCTACTGGACTGCAGAAGGGAAAGTTAACCTGATTGAGTAGCTTGAGACTGAGGGGCCAATCAGCAACTGGGAAATGGAGCTTCAGGTGAAATGCTATGAGGACACCAGCGGGAAGAGGGAAGGGAGCCAGACAAGGGGTCACTGTACTGCTGCCATACTGCTGATCATCTGCTTGTGCTTGGAGGAAATCCACTGGACACCGGGTGAGACGAAGTCGAAACGACACTTGTATCTACAGGACAGATTCTACAGCTGCTGGCCGGAGGCTGGAGCCTTGGCCAGGGTGAGTGAGTAAAGATGTTGCCATTGCCATTAATTCCTGAAATTTAACAAAGTTCAGTAAAGATATGACTTGTGAGCCACTTGCCGTGAAGAGGATCTGCTCATGGAGACAGGGACTTGGTTACTAACCAGTAGCCAGCGCTAAGAGGGCAGCGACCACAGCTTGTTGCCTGCAGGCGATGTTGGACTGGACTCAACAGACTGGACTTCGTGGTACTTTTATTATGGCTTCTGTTTATTTGAACATTTTTAGAGTCTGTTTTCTGGGACTCTTTACGATTTTATTGCCTGGCCGCAAAATATCTTTTCTCCCCTCAGTTTTAAGGTATTTTACTTGTTAATTGTGTTTTGTTGACTGTTTTAAAATACATTAGTTCCATTAGTTTTTAGGGTGTGCGTTTTATTGTCTGGTTTTAGACTCACTTAATTCCCTTACTTTCTAAGTTATTTCAGAAGCCTCGTTTTAAAGTTATTTATGACCCTCGTTTATGTTAGCCATGTTGGCTGTGGCAAAAAATGCCACTAACTGAAGAAAGACGCAAAATCTCCTGAAGAATGCATCCAAAGTCTCACACCAAGTGACAGAGAGCTTTTTTTTTTAGCTTTTTAACTTTGCGTGATCATTAACTTTATTAAGAGACTACGTTGAACGTTGAAGTGCACACGGTGCGAGACGTCTGCTGCGCTTAGCGGCATCTGAATGCAAACGGATTGTGGAATCTGTTTCAGCTGAATATCATGACTTTGAAAACACCAAATGACTTGTTTTTATGAATTTTGTTCATTTAAAATATGGAGAATTGTAAAATCTCATTTCCACAAAGCTGTTCAGTTACACAGCAACACATCACTGGCTGAACTTAGCATTTCATGCTCACATGCAGCTGCAGCGAAGGTCAAGCTGCACACAGCATGCACAGTTTATATTATTCATTATAATGTTAATTAATGTGGAAACAATGTTCTTCCAACAGAGTAAACTTGACAAAGCCTTGGGACCCCCTGTGATCTTTGGCGCTGCCCTAGGGAGGGACTGGACCCCAGTTTGGGAACTGTTCCCAAACTGGGGGTCAAAACATGTGTTTAAGGTTGTCTGGGTCTCAACTGCACCTGATGCAGGTTGGGTCTAAACAAAGGCAGAGTTTGGCCAACTTACTCGTGGATAGATGTAGCCTATGTTGAACCTCAAACTGCAGCAGCCCTCGTCTTAATTGAAAAGATGGGTCTGTGGGAGATGGAGTAAATTTCCCGGGGCAGGGGAATGTTATACATGTTATACATGTACATTAAGTTATTTCTTTTTTTGTTGAAAAATCCTTGTGTCTGTTTGTCCCAATGATGTGTTTTGCAAATAAGGCTATGGCAAATTCTTAATCATTCGTGCCTTCTGCTAAATTTGGAATTAAATGCAGTATATTAAGTTGTTTCCTTCCTTGTAAAATAACTGAGATGTTGAGAGGAGCACACAGAAGAGAGGCTTTTCATTTTTCTCTCTCCAACTCCATCATTAATGTTTTTCTTTGTTATTGGTGATGTGAAAACATCAGAGAAAAAAGTAAAAGTGTGTGTCCTGCTCATTGCTCAGGTATTATATCTCAGCGCCCCGCTAAGCTCTCCTGCCGGGCTGCTGACAGTGCAGGTAAAACACGAGGCTCATGCTGATGTAGGGTTTTAGTGTGGGAGCTGAACTAAAGAAAAAAAAAACAGGGAACAAACAGTCAAATGTTGATTTTGAACAGCCAAATGGACAGTAATGGACATTCAACTGACAAAGCAGCCCGAGCGTCTGTTTGCATATAAAGTGGTCACTCGAGACGCATCTTGAGACGCACTGCAATGCCGGGTGTGAACTGACATCCTCAGAGCTGTCTACTGGTGATCAGATCAGCCAGGACACGTGTTCATACCAGGTCTGAACAGCCTCCCTGAGTTCTGTGATCACTTCAGGAAGGAAGATGGTGTTAGATGCTGAAATGAAGTCGATAACCAGCACTCTCACATAGGTGTGACTGTTGTCACCTGATCTGAAAACGGTGTTGCGTGCCTCCAGCAGCAGGGGAACCTCTCTGCTCGTCTACGGCTTCCTGCCACTAATGATATTCCTCTCATGTAAAAACAAATGAGACTGCAAGCCAAGGGCTTTTAAACCATTTAAATGTTTAAACATCCTACGGAGTACACTCAAGAATTTGAGGGCTTTTCTTACAGCGTGTACACGTTCAGTATAAAGACTTCCCTGCTGCCTGGTTTCTCTAATTGGTGAGGGGATTTGAACCAGTTCTCCTCTCTGGCCATACTTCTTTTCTACCGAAATATTTCTTCATTAAGCATAAGTTGTTTACGGATAAATAAGATCAGTAATCTCCATTTAGACGCCAAAACTGCAAAAATGGCTGATAAACACATTAAATGAATTTACAGTTCTCCTGTTTACAAACTCATTATGACTATTCAGGGAGGATTTTTGGAATAATTGTGCTCGGTCTGAAAATTAAAACATTCAGATTTTTATTTATTTATTTTTTTCAGGACAGCTTTTAATATGTCTGTTTTGCACAACCTTGAGTGCCAACACTAAATGTTGAGTGTGTGCCGGGGGTGTGGGATGTGAATTTATGCAAATAAAAACAGATCATTTCAATGCATATTTGCATTTACATAATTAGAAAATACTCTTGTTGTAGTGTAGTCCAGTGTTTCCCAAACTTTTTTTTTTTTCCTGGGGACCCACTTTTTAGAAATTCTCAAACCATCGTGACCCAATTCACGGCAGGCCTTAAATCTTGGGAAGAGTTAAGTTGTGCATAAATGAACAGGCCATTTCCGCATCACCTCTTATCTTATCTTGACAAACATATACGCAGGTTAAATACTTTATGAATGAGATATAATGCATTTAGGCTGAGTTAACAGGCCATCTCATTGGGCCTCATGAAAAGAACATTTTCATATTAAAACCGTGTAAATGATCCACCTGCTGCACTTCCTGCTCCATATGTCAGGAAGTGTTCATTCATGAAAATGGCATCAAGGAGAAAAAATTACTTTCCGAATTTTGAATTTGATGTTCTGCTTTCAGAGAACCATAAAGTAAGATTTGTCATTTTATTAGCATCAGCAGTGGAATTAAGAGACCTGCTAAAGCAAAGAAACAGGAAAAGTGAGTGCTGTTAATGCCGTGTTACTGGAGGGTTGGACTGTCACTGAAATAAAGAGGACATGTCCCGAGGTGAAAATGACTAAAGAGAAAAAAAAAAGCGACTTGCCACAGCCGCAGTAAGGGGTGATCGATGACTGCAGCGTGAGGAGAGGGTTAAGGGGAAGTTATCATGAAGAATGATGACAGAATAAGAGAGGATGTTCTCCAGGACAGAGACTTCGTAAACCTGCATGTGCAGATATACAGCCAACACACCTGACAGCAGGTAACAATAGATCATTGTATGAATGATGACAGGCTTTATATGTAAGTTAACAATTATATGATAATCTTAAATGTAGTCAAGTAGGATGATGTCGACATAAATATGAACTGTAATTTAGTTTTCAGACTCCAAATGTCTTCAAAGAAATTAAATAAACAGTCATTAGTGGAAAAAGTCTGGTTTGGATAACAGCAGACTGACTGCACATGACTCTACGACAGGTCTGGACCACTCAGAAATTGTATCTGAAAGAAGATTCAGAATATGAGAAAATTGGTGAATTGTTTTTATTTCCTCTCACCGGAAAGGAATGTAACACATTTTTTCCTGCTTCATAAATGAGACAAAATGTGTAGGCATTTAAAGAGAATTAATTCTCCCCAAATCTCACCATTTCTCTCACCAACTCCTGAGAAAAATATCTGTCTCTCTCCTAAATGCACCACATTGTTCATCAGCGAGTCTCTTAACAACTTCTGTCTCCTTCTGTGGTTAAGGTGATGTACAGTGTGTTTTTCTGAGGGGGGTGGGCCTGTACCAAAATAGAAAGTTGTGGGCCATAAAAACCAAAACAATGTGCTAAAATACACTAAACTACAGGGTCGCATGCTAATTATTAAAGTATAAATCTTAATTTGTGTAACCTTAAAACAAAAAAATGTCAGTGCTCCCACCGCCTGGCACTTCACAGTCAGCTCTGAAACATTTTGACAATGGGAAAATAAGTGGAGAAATTTGTTTCTCAACTCCATTTGAACTGCAGAAGGGTATATTTGGTCAGTGAGAGAAACCATTGTCAGAGAGAAATCCACTTACCAATCCTTCACATGCTGAGAGGGACAAGCTGATCATCTGATCATCATCCGCACCAGCTGCATTATTTCATTATAAAAGAGAAGAGGGAACGTCTTTAATATGAGCAGGCAAGATAGTTTAGACTGAAATGTACACTATGCAAGAGTTGTATTGAATTAGAAGATGAAAGTTTCACTGTGATAAATATCGTATAAGATCCAATATGAAGGTTAGAGAGGTTAGAGGGTGTGCATGCGCACATTAAAATTGAAGAGAATAATGAGGGTCGATTAGAATACAAGAGAAATTACAGTAATGGGCCACTTTTCAGTTCTCCATTTGGGACAAGATTAGAGAATAGAAAGCTGCTCACCCATTAAAGAGTGAAGCTCAAACAATCCCTCAGCTCCTAATGTTCTTATGATTGTTCTGTGGTGAAGCTGTTGTCACTTCTTTTTTTTCATACATCTCTTTCACAGGCAAGTTACTGTTTCACAAAAAGCATTGCCAATTAGAATCAGACAGCCTCATTGAAACAATACGTGAGATCAAGGTGCACATTTTAAATCTATGATTTTTTTTTTTGGACACATTTCTAAAAAACTAAAAGAACATCTGTTCTGAAACGTTCTCCCTCTGAAACTCCCAGCAGCGATCAATGGATGCACCTGGACGCACAGCACACTTCAGCGAGCCGCAGTCCCTGCTGATCGTGTGTTTGTTTGTCTTTGAATGAATAAGAGCATTTGCTCATTAGCAGGGCGTGGTTTCCTGCATATCCACAGTGGAAATGAGCTCCTAACAGAAGCACTTTACTGGGAGTGCTGTGATGGCCGAGATAGCAGACCATCGTGGAGCTATGCATTCAAGAAATGTCAGTGTATGGGTATGGCTCTGTTTGCTATTTATAACACAGCCGGCCAATTAAGCCAACAGTCAGCAGAGACACGAGCTGCATAATTTTTCCTCGCTATAAGGGACTGCAGCTTGTACAGAGTAAAGTTAATGTATACATCGATTATCTGTAATTTAATACAATGTACAAGCTTTTAAATCAAGTGCAAGCAAGTACAAAGGCAGATTCAGTGCCTTATGGTTTAAAAACATATCGTTTCTTTAATCCACTTAACATATGACTACAAGGAAGATGTACACTTGATACTCTCTCGCTCAGTCCAGACTCTGGGTTGTACTTTGGTTCTACTTTGGGTTTGACCATGCATGAATAAAACAACCTTTAATCGGAATCAATCTGTGGCCTGATTGATTTCACCTTCATTGGATCCTCAACAAAAGAACGAACAAAGTCAGATGGGGCGAGAAACAAGCTAGCAGTTTAGCCAGATTATGAAAACCACTTTGGGCCCTATCATACACTCGGCGCAAAGCCATTGCACTGGTGGCGTAGGTGGATTTGCTATCTTACAGTGGTTCAAGTGCCATTTTTGCCACATCTGCAAGTTAGCAAATGCGCTTGCACCTGGTCTGTGCAGCCGTGGACGGGAGGTCAAGGCAATATGATGGCGAGGCCTGGCACATTTGCTATCTTGTGCTCAGCACATTGGAGTAAAAACCACTTGCGCCTTAGACCAGCTAAAACCTGGTCGAAGTGCAAAGTCTATGGCCCAATCAGTCTGAATGCACAAGATAGCACCTGGCGCGTTCACTCGAGGCACATACACACATCTTCACAATCACAAAACACCTCCATTTATGTTCAGTCTTGTCCTACACAGGAGTGTGGATCAGTAAAGTATCCTTTGAACATATTTTCTCTCAGCGATAAAGTGCAAATATTGAAGTTAAAAGCAGAGTGTGCAGAGTGAACAAATCTGTATTGATGACAAAGGTCCCATATCCTCCCATAACCTCAACAAAGTGCTTATTTTACCCCAAGTTTTTAAAAGAGGTCGTTTTATTGTACTGGTGTTTAACAGTTCTCTGACTCTCTTTTAGATTTGAGTGCTGCTTTCGACACAATTAATCACTCTGGTCTGGTCTTACGGGAACTGCTCTACATCTGCTACATTCATAACTCTCCGATAAAGCCTCATCTGTTGTTATAGCAAATACCTGTTCTTCTGTTGCTAATTTTAATCGTGGTGTTCCTCAAGGGTCCATTCTTGGCCCATTGCTGTTTTCTATATATGTCTCCTCAAGGCCAGAGCAAAGGTTCCTCCTTGCCGTGTCTGTCTGATAGCAAAAAACAGAAAAATGCTGAAAAGCGGCTTTGTGGTGGCATGCACAACCAAAAGGGCGAAGAGGCAATAAACTAAGTTTTTATAAGCTGACAAAAGTGTGTTCCGGCAACAAGATCCAAGGCATCAGCAGGATGAATTGGAAAACTGTCGGATCCTGACACACAATATGCCTAAATTACAGTTGCTTTGGACATACAGTGTTCTGTAATACCTACCATCCATGGACCTTTCTAATGACTGATTCTATTTTGTGGCCCCATTTCAGGGCCTGAGAGATTGTAGATCCCACAAACCTGAAGGTTTTCAGTCCTGACACATTGCTGTTGTGTATGGGAGGGAGTTTTGAGTTTGTTTAACTCCAGGAGAAGGCGTTCAACCAGCTGTATGTGGGCACAACCACATCATGAGTGGCCAAAGTTGAATCAGGAATTCGGTCTGCAAACTCAGACAGATGTTTACAACAGACAACTTTGGTAATCTGTAATTTAATACAATGTACAAGCTTTTAAAACAAGTGCAAGGAAGTACAGAGGCAGGTTCAATGCCTTATGGTTTAAAAACATATCATTTCTTTAATCCACTTAAAATATGACTGCAAGGAAGATGTACACTTGATACTATGTGCAACCTCCATAAGCTGAGGCTGCCTTTCTCTCAGTCCAGACTCAGGGTTGTACTTTGGTTCTACTTTGGGTCTGACCATGCATGAATAAAACAACTCTAATCGGAATTAATCTGTGGCCTGATTGATTTCACCTTCATTGGTGATGACAAAGAGATGGGGGAAGAAACAAGCTAGCAGTCACGCCAGATTATCAAAACCACTTTATGTTCAATGATAAACAGCACACATGCCAGTCAGAGCATGTGAGCGGAGTGGAGCGGTGAGAATTTCCGCTCCTCGGTCAAAGAGCTGTTTGACTCGCCTGCTTCCCGGCTCAAAGCTGCACCAGGCTGCTCCGCTCTACGCTCAACTCAGATTTCATCCCACTCTGCTCAAATCGCTCACTCTGAAAAAGAAAAATCTGCACCATCAACTTGGTAATAATTTTTATTTTTACTTTGGTTTTCTCTTCCAAATAAGTTTGGCTACCCTAGAGGTTTGTTTAAAACCTATATGATCAACTGACCTCTTGTGTTTCTTGACTCTTGCCATATTCCAAGACCTGAGCGGTTAACTTGGTGAGTCCAATTTTAATATTACTGAGGAACAATGACCAAACCGGGAAAAGAACAAGACACAAGTTGTAATAAATCAATGTATCCTTTGAGGAGGAATTATTCAGAGTAAGAAAGTGCAATAAGTGCAAGTCAGCGTTCTGTAAGGTGAGAAAAAAAAGCGTTCCATCCCCCAATTAGACGTCAGATCTTGGAGAAGAAGGTGTTTTATGTCTCACAATATGTTCTGCAGCTTGAGGAAGTGCTGAAAAGGTCATCCAATAAAGCTCCAGGTTGTGTATTGCCGTTCATGCCGGCTGCTTTTGTGTCTTGTGACCTCAGTATTGCATTCCTTCACCTGTGCACCTATACACCTCACTCGAGTCTCTATAGCAACTAATGTCCTTCGTCAGTTGCGGGGACAGTGGACCTCTTTGTTCTTCAGAGCCACTGCACTGCAGAACACTGCACTTCTATAAGCTGATTTACCTTTTTGATTTAATATTTTATCAGATTAAAAAACAATTTCTGTGTTTCTGTTGTTCCACTTGATGATGAGGCGTCACTTCTTCCAGTGCTTTCTAACATTAAAAGCCGTATGACAAAATCCTGTCCACTCCAAATGTATGTCTGACGTCTCCTGTGCTTTTAGAGCCTGCTCTCTGTGGAGCCCACGACTGGAGGTGTTGCTTCAATACCATGTCACATTGCCACAATGGAGGATGCGGATGGAGAAAACAAGGGGGGAGAAAGAGGCATAGTATGAGGCATAGTAACGTCACTAAAGAAGATATAATATAAAAAGAAATGACTGACAGAAATAGACATGACGGGAATTCCCTCGCTTGCAGAAATATCAGCAGTCACAAACTGCTATCGCCTAAGAACACTTTCACACTGACACTGTCCCAGAATTTCCTGTGATTTTTGCACCACAGTGTTAAGAGCTTACAAGAAAAAAAGAATCTGACCAGTCAGTTGAGGGAGAAAATGCCTTGTTGATGTGGAAAATGGCAAGGTTCACACGAGGCATGCTACAAGTATGCAAATAGCCGGTCAGTAGAATAACAATAGCATAGTGATTAATGACTTCTGAATGTGCGTTATAGGTCATTTCATTTCAGCACCACAGACAGCTCTGGAGGCAGCAAATCCCAAAGCTGTTAATAAGATATTTTCTTTACCCTGAGTTAAGCCTGGCAGGCAGGCGGGCTTTTTGGGGACGACAACAAGCTTTTTGCCTCAGTAATATATAACAGAGTAATGAAGTAAAATGACATATGATTAAAAATCTTTCAGTCTGTTTCATTATTTACTCTGCCATGACTGATGATTGCATGGAAATATTACACCACAATGAGCCGTGATGCCATTGGTGACTTTCTTTTCAAAAAAGCGCCAAATGACTCATGTCTGAAAACAAGCTTCGTGCCTCCTCTCTGCCCTGCTTGTTGTAAACAGCTCTATTTCCTTCTGAGAAAGTGTTTGTGTGTGTCTGATTCAGCTGAAATGCCTCAGGCTCTAATTATTCTGGAGATGAGGAGCACACTCGGAATACTCATTTTAGCTTGTGGCCCCCCTTTTTTTCCAACTATTTTTGAGAATCTCTTTCTTTAAATCTGCATGAATTTATTTTTTTTACCACTGGCAAGCTGTAAAGACAACACTGACTCATTATCACCTGAGCGAACATGTTGGCAAACATTACTAATTAATAAATCCAGCAGACATGGAGAGGCATTGGTACACATACCATACAATATGGTACGATACGATATGATATGATATGGTACGGGATGGTACGATAGAATATGGTATGGTACGATACTGTACCATACCATACGGTATGATACGGTACGGTACGGTGCGATGCAATGCGATACGATACGATACGATACGATACGATACGATATGGTATGGTTCGATACAATGCGATGCATAACAGGCTGAAGAATTCTTCTTCTTAAATGGAGGGACCCGGGCTTACCTATTGGTGAGCACATGTTGGCATTCTCCATTTATAAAAGGACTCCCGCGCACTGTCTAAGTTGCAATATATCATTTATTTGCGACGTTTCAGTGGTAGACCTCCATCTGGTTTGCCTGATGAAGGTCTAGTACTGAAATGTCTCAAATAAATTATATATTGCAAGTTAGACAGTGTGCGGGAGTCCATTTGCAACTTTTTGGTCTACTCTCACCTGTCTTATCTAATAGATATGTGAAGTGTTTCCTTTATTCTAAATCATGGTATTCTCCATCTAAAACAATGTTTTACATGTTATGGGGTGAAAACATGCGTTGTCGTGCCGGGCCAGTCGATATTTCTTGTGTACATCTGCAGCAAATACTTCAGAATTAAGTTAGGTTTAACAGTTTGTCCCCTTGATACACCGCTGGGAGCAGAGGGTATTTTAACATCGATAATTCACATAAATTAAGCTGACTTACCTTCTGTAGCCCAACTTCCAAAAAAGTTGGGATGTTGTGTAAAACATAAAGACAATACAAGATATTTAATGTTCAAAGTTATTAACTTTATTGTTTTTTGTAAATATACACTCATTCTGAATCTGATGCCTGCAACATGTTTGAAAAAAGTTAGGACAGGGTTGTGTTTACCGCTGTGATACATCACCTTTTCTTTTAACGCTCAGTTCGCATTTGGAAACTGAAAACAGTAAGGGAAATTCTTTCTTATTCTTGCTTGATATACGACCTGCTTCACAGTTGTGACAGCCATGATGCCATGGGCACTAACACAGCCCCGTACCATCACAGATGCTGGTTTTTGAAGCGCTGGTAACAATTCGTTTTTTTTTTTTTCTCTTTAGATTTCTGAAAACAATCTGAAATGTGGGCTTGTCACACTTTTCCACTTTGCGTCAGTCCATCTCAGATGAGCTCGGGCCCAGAGAAGTCTGCAGCGTTTCTGGATGTTGTTGAAATTTGGCATTTGCTTTCATGGTAGTCTTAACTTGCATTTGTAGACTGACTGACGGTTTTCCAAAGTGTTCCTGAGCCCATGTGGTGTCCTTTATGCAATTTGGTGGGTTTTAAATTCAGTTTCAATGCAGTGCTGCCCGAGGGGATCAAAAGTCACAGGCATTCCATGTTGTTGTTTTTTGGCCTTGCCCCTTATATGTGGAGGTTTCCCTGGATTCTTGACACGTAGTAAAAGGTCACATAATAAGCACAAACTGCAATCAAGATAGAGACAGCAGTTCCACCTCCCACTGCTCTGCTTCATGCTACTTTAAAGTGCAGATATTTGCAAAAAGAAAATTAAATAAATAACTTCTGCTGTAAACTGTAGATATAAAACTACTTCCACTATTTGAAAGTCTTCTTTCTGAAGAGTTTCTGCAGTTTTTCAATCAACATCAAAGAAATTATTAGAGACTTGTAGATCAGTCACATTTCTAACAGTGTATATAGAGTGCCTGTCAGAAAAAAAACAGACCTGCAGAGGAACAAATAATACAGAAAAAAAGAGTAGTTTGACTGGCAAGCAAAAGTGCTTTTCACAATTACATGTATTAAAAGTCAGTAAAAATGAGATATGAGGGATGATAAAAGGTCACAGGTTGAAAACATGTCTCCATTCTTTTGATCTGAGTTGGAATCATACATTATTGGTTCATATTAAATAAACAGCGAGGCAAGAGAAAGAGTAGGTGGTTATTCTTGCATCTTAAACCTCACTTAACAAAATTACACACGTGATTTTCTTGCATTTAATTGCCTAGAAAGGCTCTCCCTTTGAAGGATTAACCTAGTTGTGGTCTTGTTTGCATCTTCACAAAACATATCCTAACTAGCAAATGCAAATGCAGACAAGACTAATTTGCTTTGAAATACAAAGAATGGAGAGGGTGAAGATCCTGACAATGGAAACGCTACAGTGAAGTAACAATAAATCTTACTTGAATTAAAACCTAATTAATTTCTATACCTGGGGTTCACTTGGCATTCACCTTGGCTTGCTGCACCAGGGAGCGTCCTGCTAATTAAATTTTTAAGAGTGGAACCACGGGAAGTCGGACGACCCACAGAGTGGGAGGCAGAGAGACAGACGAGGAGAAAGAGTGAGGGCGAGAACAGAGAGGGAAGGTCAAAGAACAATTGTGTAACGATGTTAGCAACAAGGGAGCACTTTAGCACACAGCAGATATTGTACATGTAGCCGCATGTAATATGAAGGATGAGGTGATTTATAAAGAGAAGGACGAGTAGATGTGAGTGGAGAGGGATGGTAGGGAGAAAATAGTTTATAGCCATGCTCGCTGCTTTTTGATGATTTGGTGGTTTTTAGCTGCCCCAGATGTGTCCCCATTTTTACTGGGCATTAAAAACACCCTACAAAGTCAAAGAATATTTTGCTTGCTGTGCTTGTTTTGGCCAACAGAGGGGGCTGCTCACTGTAGTTGCTTTATATCACTCCTCTTCTACTAACCACTTGCTTGTGCTAGTTTTAGAGGCCTAGCTTCAAAGTGTGGTACAAGTGCCATTGGTAGTACAAGAGCTCCTGCGAGTGGTATGCGGAAGAAATTTTAATTAATTAATTTCAAAATATATAATACTATAAAAGTACTACACGATTTAAAATGAAAATACGTAAAATATAAGATCACTGAAGTGTAATTTAAAATAAATTTTGTCTTTTCTGTGTTTTTGTCTCAATACCAGCCTGCGGTGTGGCCACAATCATGCATGTAGCATGCATGTAATCCATTACTGAGAGTTACAAGCTTAACTATAGGGGCAAGATAGCAAACAGAGGTAAAATGAAAAGACTGACAATGAATTCTTCAAAAACACTTTTACAAAGAGAAGTACAGATCATGAGAACAATATTTCAAGCAGCCTTGTTGAAATGAAGTGCACTTCAGAGAACCAAGAATTGTTCACAACACCTGCAAGCAACTAAGGGCAAAAAAACAGTAAGGCACTAGGAGAGCTCAATATTTTGTGAGCTGGTACATGCTGTAAGAGGGTTGAGAAACACTGCTATAGAGAGAAGTGCACAAGAAGAGTGGAGAGGAAGGCGAGTGTAGAAGATAAAGGAAGAAAGGTAAAGATCTTATGATAGAGTCTAAAAATTTATTAACATTATTCCAAACAAAAGTGGTAGATTCAGCCTGTCTGAAGGGCAGGGGCAAAATATTCACCACCTGTATGCAAACCAAATGCACCCCGAAGATTAAACTTGTTCTGCAGATGGTACATTAGCATGAAGAATCATCATCAGCATAAAAATGTGCTTTCCACTCGTCTACTGAGGAACAGATATCATTAATATACAAAGTAAAGTACAATGGGCCTAAAATTGATCCTTGTGGCACACCATTGTTTTATTAATAGTATCAGAAAACATGGACTAAAGACAACATTGTGCTACACTGTTAGGCACTAACTAAAACATGCAAAGCAGAGGCACAGACAAAAAGCATTTACTGTATAGGAACATAAATCAAAAGACCAACACA
Source organism: Lutjanus campechanus (assembly GCA_027495735.1). Taxonomy (NCBI): domain Eukaryota; kingdom Metazoa; phylum Chordata; class Actinopteri; order Lutjaniformes; family Lutjanidae; genus Lutjanus; species Lutjanus campechanus. The sequence goes on along the minus strand of JAJHUR010086172.1, from coordinate 3,271 downwards.
GCAAAACAACAATAAAAACATGCATACAGGTACATGAGGGCACACTGGCGAGATAGCAACAGGTGACAGCAGACAGCAAGAGAAGTTCAGCACAGATAATTCAGTCAGTATAAGTGATATGGACACATCTTTTTTCAGTTTCTAACAACAACAGTGTCATTGCTTCTAATAAGGCCCATTATTTGCCATAATTTATTTTAGGCCCTGATCCATGGATCTTTTATATTTTTGTGATGCATGTGTTTCATGTGATTGTCTGTATGAAACCTTGTTTTTTTTTTTTTTTTTACTGTCCATCTTTGACAAGGACTCTCTGGTTAAAAGAGATGTTGTATCTCAATGGGACCTTCTAGGTTAAATAAAGGTAAATAAAAATTATGAAAAAATTCAGTCCTCCACACCATCCAGGCTCTACAGAGTCACCTGTCTCCTGGTGGACTCCTGGTGGTCTGTTCTGTCTGGTATTGAAACCTTATCATCTGCCAAACACAAAGACTGTTAAAAAGGTCAGTGATGATGTTAGATTCCCAAGGGTGGTGGGAACCTGACATCACGCGGTCAATCACTCAAATACACACACTGACACGCAGTCATAGTCATAAACACATAAATTAACAGACACAGGTACATACAGTCATACACATGTAAACAAACACAGATACAGTAAATTTAAAGGCTTCGTCAAAACAGATTAACGCATTTGCAAAAGTCCATATTGGAAACATACATTATCAAAATCAGTCCATATAAGTACATGTGTGCACACAAACACACACACACACACACACACACACACACACACACACACACACACAGAGAAAAATATACAGGCATACAGTAAATATGAGAAAACAGGCAAACACACTGTTAACATACTCATGAATACAGAATCAAGCACAAACCTACAAACACACACACTCATACACACAAACACACAAAACTCTTGGGATTACTCCTGTCAGTCCCAGACATGAACCCAGTCAGATATCTTGCTGAGACTCTATGGATATTTTATGGGGCTCCTCTGCAAATTGTAATGAATCTTTCATGAGGTTACATCTCATTGTGTGTGTAGTTGGGGTGTGTGTTGTCCACATGTGTGTGTAGTACACAGCCAGAGGACTATGGAGCTGTTAAGAGTAATTTGCTCGGCCAAAACAAGATGAAATCCTTACCTTACCTTTCCCCAGGTGCCTACTGCCTTAAAAACAAGTGTTTTCTAGTGGGGTCAGTGTTGTACAACAGTGAAAAGACAACCAGGTATTTGCTTGTGAAAGATGCTTTGAACATGAAACACAGTTATATGTCACATTACAGCAAAAAAACAGAGAACGCAATATTTTAGTCTTCTGAGAGGATGGCTCTGTCAGACCCGGGCGATCATATAATCATATCATTCTTGCCGTGACTTGGCCAGGAGATACAACAGACTACATGTTGGACACCAGCCAATCATGAGTTGTGTCTTTCAGGACTTGTGTGATGTACATAAGTACATCCTACACCCCTAGAAGATGATTTATGCCAAACGTGCTCCAACACACCTGATTCAAATGATCAGCTCATCATCAGCCCTCTACTGAAGCCTGATAACAACCGGATCATTTGAATCGGGTGTGTCGGAGCAGGGAAACATTTAAACCATGCAGCGCAGGGGTCCCTGAGGACCAGGATTGAGAAACACTGATATAGACGGACACTTCTGTCTGTACTCTGCGTTTGTTTCGTCTGTATTTCTGCACGTTTTCTGAATGCCTCTGGACACTGAGGAACCAGAGGCATGACGGCAGTGTAGTAGTGTAGTCAATAGTTCAAATGAGACACAACCACGAATAAGTTTTAAAAATCAAAAAGTACTGGAAATTATGTTAGTTGTCAGTTAGTGCGTGAAAAGAATTTTCTATCCACGTGCTGTGATGTCCACTCAGACCGCCGCAGCCTACAGCACTGCCTCAGCTTTAGCTTCTTTTTCAAGAGGTTCACTGTTACGGTCTCCTCCAGCGTTGCCATGTTTGTTGTTGTCAGGCTCTCTTCTTCTTGTTTGGGGTAACTTTTGACTCTGAGCAGCGCCCAATGGTAGATGTCAACGTAAAAGGCACATTGTAATATGTTAGCAGTGACGGCTCCATCATTTTTATATATTTGTATTTTTTATAATGTAGAGGGGCATAAATGATCTTTTGTATATCTTTACCAGAGGTGTAGAGTTGAGTTACATGATCTGGAGCTTGATGAGTTTAGACTTGACTTGACCAAAAAAAAAGACTTGGACTTTAACACCAGTGATTTGTGACTTTACTTGGACTTGAGTCTTTTGACTTTAAAATTATGTTAATGCCACAAATCAATTAATTTCCCTTCATTTCCTGACTAATATTAACACTAATAATTATCAGGAAGTTGACACTTCACTGGCTTACCTTTTTTTTTTTGATCCAATCCAACCGCATCCATTCAAGTTGCAGGAGAGATCCATTAACAATTAACATTACGTTACTGACCGCCAGTCATTCACAAACAAAAACTAGGAGGTGGCTGACAAAAAAATATTTTATAGTGTGCAAAATACACAAAATTACAGACAGAGTTGAAACAACTTCCAACTTTGTCTGACATTTGAAGTTGTGCGTAGGAGAATAAGTCAAGGCTCTGTTGTTAAAATGGCATTACATTTGGTGTGGAGCACATTATTAGGACTCAAAGGTTTAGGACCTGAGACTTAACTCCGAACCACCTGTTTTATTTGTTTATTTGTCAGGATCTCCACTAGCTATGCCCAAAAGCAAAGCTAGCCCTCCCAGGCTCTACTGTGAAAAACATACATCTTTAAAAAAAACATAGAAGTCAATAAGTCACATATTTATGGTAAATAATGGTGAAAAATGAATAATATGGCATACACATGACTGGTTATGTGGAGTATCATCTGATGCAATCTGTGATTGTGTTCTATTATTGAATTAAACATGGCATAATGCCAATATTATTTTGTTAGTTATAATTGAGTAGTCACACTGGCCACGGTGGCTAGGCTAACCTTTTAGCCATGTTAGCGAAGACAAGCTACAATATTAGCTTTGGGTGCATCACCCAAGATATATGAAATTGATTTGCATATCCATCAGGGTGATAGTTTGACAGTGGTTTGACTTCCAAGTGTCACCTGCCATTAAGAAACGACATGTGTCAGTAGAACACGAGTGGCATACCACCACTGTAGACACTGGCACATGCCACTAAACGAACATACATTCTGCAGACACACAGCACA
>JAJHUR010086171.1:37523-76644 GCA_027495735.1 Lutjanus campechanus | reverse complement strand
AGCTCCCCCCACCCTTGTCTCTCAGACGCATATTATGCAGGATCTCACGTGCTACACACACACACACACACACACACACACACACACACATAGGATTTGTTGTAACTGTTGATGCCAAATCACTGCATTTTTATGAGTTATACCCTCATGTTCTGCTTTATTGTTTGGTGTTTAGAAAGAAAAATTGTAGGTTTTGAACCTTAATAACCCCAAAGTAACACCTCATATTTCGTTCTCCTACAGCCAGAGGCGGGTAGTAGCAAAGTACAAATACTTTGTTGCCGTATTTAAGTTTCCAGGTATCAGTACTTGAGTATTTATTTTTACACTTACTCCCTAGATTTTAACACAAATATCTGTAGTTTCAATACATCTGAGGGGAATTATTGTTCATTTCAGCTCATTGTGTGCCACCATCCCATTATCAAGATTGATTTCAACCTAAATGGACGAGACATTAACACAGAAAAAAATGATTCCTTGATGTATCCATCAGTATGATGCATGACAGACGTAACAAGATAAAAACAGACAAGAAAGGGAGACTCGACTGCAGAGAAAAGGTGATGGCCGGTTGCAGAAACTTCAGATAGAAATATATATATGTATATATATATATATATATATTAACTTAATGCAAATATGCAAGTTTTGTTTATTCAAGCTCATTAAATTTAAAATGTCGTAATTATTTTCAGAACACTTAAGAACATATAAAATTTAGTTCTTCTGACTTGAAGTCTTTTGACTTGAAATGATGAGCTGAATTAATGTCCTGTGCAGAGTTCAATCAACTCATTGAATTAAGTTTCTTAAGAATCATGCACTGTAAAAAGCGTATTCAGTAGTAGTAGTCCCATTGAGAAATAATGCATTATGTCAGAAATAAAATTGTTTACATCAATTGGTTAAAATCTGTTGTTTAAGTTTTTGCAAACTAACTGAACAATACCAGCTATCGTTAATCCAAGCTAATATTAGCAATCATATTCATTATATTTAACAAACTGAAATAAAACACTATAAAGTTAATGTAGGTTATTAAGGAGCAGCATTTTACTTTTAGGTAAAGCAAATAATTGAGTTGGAAAAAACCTTAAATTTAGGTTGCATCAATGCAAATTATTTACCAGATTCTTTTTTACAGTGTCTGTATTTCAGTAAAGAATTTATGGGCTTTTACCACCTCTGTCTACACCTCAGCGAATTAATTCTCATTTCATCTCGTGTCAGACTGCCACCCTCAGCGTCGATCTGTGTCAGTCTCCACAAAATTACATCTACATGTGTCTGTATGCCTGCACTTTAACCAGACTGGACCACAGCATTAAATAAGATGGAAACACATCATTAACTCAGATGCCCCCCCTCTGCGCTGTTCTCCCACCCAGCCCAGGACTACAGAGCGTACACAAAAACAGTTGGGTAATTACTGATAATTAAATCAATTACAGGCAGGCTCTGCCTTGCCAGCTCTGGATGGCGGCAGCCGTGTCAGGGAGCTCCAAATATTTGAACAGCACAACCCAAATATTCTCTTTGAGGTGTTTTTCGCTTCGGAGCAAATCAGCCGCCAAACCTCGCTCTGACAGCAGCAGTCAGCATGGCCATGCGAGCAGTGCCAGCAAGCAGGCGGCAAAGGCCCTGATGAGCTTCAGCATTAATGACGAGGTGATTAGTCAGCTTTTCCTTCCTGCGGAAGAGGCTCTGCAATTTCATCCCAATCATAGTTCACTTTGAAAGGTTTTTGGACAACTGTAAAAAAAAATTGTGGGGGCAATTAAATTGTTTTTACTCTTTTTTTCACCCAGATTACTATCTGGTGCTCTTGCAGTCATGGTTGACAGAAAAAAGATAAAATGGACCATTTACTGCCTCCTTGGGGGTGGGCTCGGGCAGGGAGAGGGAGATGCTGCAGGCCTGGGGAACAGGATGCTCTGCTTCAACTTTTTAGTGCTTGCTAGAGTCAAAATGTAACTTTTCCCTTTGTTTTAACCGTGACATTTAAAAAATGAAATATTGATATATTGTTAAAAATAGACATATGATGATATGTAAATGATCCAGTACCTCTTAAACATACTGTATGCTCTTAAATCAGTTACAGTTATGGTTACAGACTCTCTCCACCTCCCTACACTCGTATTTGGAGTTTAATTCATGTGCCAAAAAAGCGACAAAACACACAATAGACTAAATTAATTAAAATTTTTCTGTAAATATTGCAATGATGTCAGTATTATAACTTATAACTTTTGCCAATTTGTGCAACGGTTTATGACTGAATCTGCATCAGCTTCATTTGCAAATCAGCAAATTTAGCATGTTAACACATTAAACAACATGGCTATAGACTTGTAAGCCATGATTCCGCTACATGATACCAGCTACTTTTTTCCGTTTTGTTTTCCACTGTAAATAGTACCCCCTCAATGTAGGTGAGATTCTTAGCTAATTGTCATGATGCTGTGACATCGTCTGAAATGCAACACAAACACAGGGGACAACCAGAGGATGTGTTTTCCTAATGATGAATCATTTTGGCCATGATAATCATGTGGTGAAAATCTGATATCAAGACAGCCCTAGTTTCAAATACTGAGAATTTTGTCTTGAAGTTGCATTTTTGTTTCTTTGGAAAAATGTTCATCAGACAAGAACAACTTAGCTAAAACACAAACTGTCTAAGCACCAGGACAGACTGCGCCACTTTTCTTTGGTGTTGCCTTTAATTGCTATTTACAATAAAAGCTGATTTATGGGAGTGTAAAGAACTCACTGATTTATGCTTCAACATGAGTTGCAACAAGTCTTACAATGTCAAATCATTTTCTGTGGAGTGTGGTGTCAGTGTAAGTAGCATTTTATTCCTACAAGGTTTTGTGTGGCATTATTAGCTGTGTCTGATGTGGACCAGTGGGGTAAGGAGGGAGGGATGGACAGAGGGAGGGGGTAGTTTATCAGATGCAGATTTGGTGGGTAAAGGCAGCCACAGAGGGGAGTGGCCACCAATGTCTCTGTGTGGTTTTGATAAAGATAGAGATTTATGCTCGTCCAGCGTTTATGGGTCTGGGCCATTGTGGCGATGCCTACTCAGACCTGCCGCCACCTCTGTCTCGACAAGCTGGGAGGGGGACGGATATTATTAACAGCGTACCACACCTCTTCCACTGCTCTATCACCCCCATCATGCCAAATGAGGGTCAAACAGTGATAGACTGACTGACTCGCTGCATACAGTGACCTGATAAAGCATTTACCATGAAGAGGTAAAGACAGCTGCAAGGAGGATTTCCCCAGGGTGTCTCTGTCACACACTGTCAGTTTTAAGTTAATCGGATCTAACACAGACACTAATATCAGAGTTAATCATGAAGGTCCCAGTCACATTCATGGGTTAGCGGGAGTGCTGAAAGGGAAACCGAAACCTCAGATCTTACATCTATTCTGTATGAAGGGGAGGAAGGAGGAAAAAAAAAATAATTTTTTAAGACACAATTCCACTTTCCTAAATCTATAATTTCCAAAATTATTAGAAATTTTGATTTAATTAATTGGAATTTCGTCATATGGGTCAGCATAAGGACAACCCTTATTTTTTTTAAATGCAACATATCAGTGGTTAAAGGTAGAATATGCAGCATTGTTTGGCCCCTCCTCCCCAGCTCAACAAACGAACGAGAGAGAGAGAGAGAGAGAGAGAGAGAGAGAGAGAGAGAGAGAGAGACCTATCAAAGCAGTAAATCAGAGAAATAAAATGTTACTATTTGATGGTTAATCAACATTTAAGTTCTAAAGCACAAACAGGCCCACAACACCGGATTTTATGTGAATACAACCAAAGCAATCCTCATTCTGCTCTGCCTGTGCATGTTTATACATATATACAGTATATCTCAATGACGTTCTCACTGAAGAGAGCGGAGCAAAGAAATAGAGAATGTAAAGTAACTGTTGGTTGCTATGTTTTTTGTTTTTTTTTACCACAGAGCCTGTGCCATATATTGGCTGGAGGCAACACACCATGGCCAAAAGGTTGATGCCCAGAAATGACCCAAGCACAGAAAAATAGGAGAAAATAAGAAAATACAGGCCAGAGTACGGTCAGATACAGCCACCACTGCACACTTCCAGTGGGTCACATCCATCTATGTGAATAAAGCTGAAGTGATCCTCAAGCTGCTACGCCTGTGTGTGTATATCTCTCAGTACAGCTCTCACAGACAGAGAGCTGAGGAAAGAGACAGAGAATGCAATGTCACCATTAGTCGCTACATTTTTAGAGTTCTGACAGCAAAATTTACATGCTGTATTGGCTGGATTTTGAATAAATATGGCTGAAGCAATCCCCAGTCTGCTCTGCCTGCCTGTGTGTGTGTGTATGTGTGTATGCAGCTCTCACAGACAGAGAGCACACCACTGCCCAAAGGTTGATGCCCAGAAATGTCCTGAGCACAGCAAAATATAGGAAAATAAGAAAATACAGGCAGAGAGCAGGGTCAGATATAGCCTCCACTACACACTTCTTGTGGGTCATAAGTGATAATTTATATAATTATATGTACTCCGAGTCAATGCATTGTTTTGTCTGTTTTTTAAGGAAGATGTTGCATATTAAGCCCTTAAAATATCACAAACATACAGTGGATACAGTGTACAGTGGATCTTTACTTAGCGGAAGCTCCTTCCACTGCAGACTGACATTTGTTGCAGATAGCCCACAGAGGCTTCAGTCGGAAGAGCGAGGGCGCAGAGGGCAGGAGGGGGAAGCAGTGCGCCGCTGCGCTTGTCCCCCCTGGCTTATTGAATTACCTAAATGAGCAGAGGAGACCAGACTGGGGCTCTTAGTCTTTTGAAGTTTACAAATCATCCTGACTGCTCTGGGGCTTGAGGGGGGGGGGGACGTCGCGAGGGAGTGAGCGGGTGGAGGGTGTCTTTTGATGCCTTAAATAAAAACATCAGGGAAACAAACAAACAAGGGAGAGAAAGGGGATAAAGATGGAGACGGTGAAGAGGTGGTAAGGAAACACCATGTTACCCATGGCAACTTGGGAATGGTGATGGTTGAGAAACCACTTCCTGTGTATGATGGGAAAATTGCAAAATTGCAAAGTCCACTGTTGGTGTCTGGACAGACTGAGGATTGTGTGTGTGTGTGTGTGTGTGTGTGTGTGTGTGTGTGTGAAAATACAAGGGTAAGTTAAGCGTGGGTCCTGCGCCATGTGTAGGCAGAGGGCTTTGCCTTAAAGGAATAGTTCTATGTTTTGGGAAAAATGCTTTTTTACCATGACCATTAAAAGTCCAGTGTGTAAGGTTATAATCACCTGAAAATAAGAATTGTTGTGTTTTCGTTACTTAAGCATGAGTTGTTTATGTCTACAAAGAGTGATGAAGGCCACCATGTTGCACTACTGTGTTTCTACAGTAGTTCAGAACAGACAAAGCAAACACTGGCTCTAGATGCAGCCACTAAATCCTACACACACCCAACTGTACACCCAACTTCACTCTCTCCGGGTTCACAGCAGGCCTCTCACTCTACTGTTGCACGTGGCACTCAATTCTGTTACACTCATAATTAAGGGGGCATGAACAAGCAACCTAAATACTACACATGAAAATACAGTATATGGATGAATAAATAGGTAAAGTGCTACAAATGACATTGACAATGAAATAAAGTATTTATCAGTAAACTTAATTCTGCAAATCCACAAAAATGCTGTGGAAATATTCCTAATGAAATATACTGTATAATGTACCCAGTACACTGCACAGCTGAATGAGCAACACAAATTAGTAACTAACTTTCCATTTTCTAGTTACAATACCACTCTCATGTCTGCACAGTGAAGCTAGCCAGTTAGCTTAGTTTAGCATAAAGACTGGTAACAGGGGAACAGCTATCAGGACTCAAAGCTAACAATGCTGGTTCCTCATGGTTCTTTCCTGCAACTTGATTGGATGCTGTCTTGTTGTTTTGTTGAAATCTTGAATGAAAAGCGCTAACATTAGTTGTTTCAGGAAATGTAGGGAAATGAACTGATTTGTTTTTAAATTTTTGTTCTAAACATACTCTTTTTATCTTTGAGTTTGGAGGGAGGTATCAAGTATTTCCAAGTCGAAAGGCTCAAGTCCAAGTTAAGTCACAAGTCACTGGTGTTCAAGACATGTCGAGTTGTAAGTTTATTTTTGTCAGTTTTTTATTTTTATTTTGTCATATTGTACAAAATTCACTGAAGTGATGACTCGAGTCTGACTCAAGTCCAACTCATGTGACTCGAGTTCACACCTCTGCTACTCTTTTAATGCATATAGGAAGCAGAAACACATAAATACAGAGTATGGGTGGCTTTTTTTTCTCCCTGAGCATTTGTAATGTCACTGTAAGAAGTGGTGAGAATTTGCTTTGTTCTGAGCATCAGTAGCCCACTGCAGAGACCTCTGCTCTGAAATCTATTCAAACATTTTGTCTCTGTACAAAACAGATGGGAAGAAATTCTGTGCTTCATTTCATTCCTGCATGGACTTAGTTAGAAAAAGACCACATTAAGCTCACATGAGACATTTTCATTATAATCTGGTATCAGTTCAAATTTAAATAGAGAAAATATGAGTAAAATAATTTGTCTTTCCTATGGCAGCATTTTGAAATAAATAAAGCTTTGTGGACTTTGCTCACAGACCATGATGATTCTTCTGCAAAGACCAATCAATAATTGATTGTGCCTGGACATGATGGAGAAAAGATAGCATGTTGTTAGTACAATCAGGGGCCTTTTCCAAGCTATTAAGTGGAACTAATTAATTATGGCATGGAAATGCGTTAAAATGTCTCTCTCCCACTGCAGACAACATCCATTTTGAAAATGGAAAAGCCTGAAATGTAATTAGTTACATAATCATGGCAAAATAAGGTTTACTTGATTCAAACCATATTGTTCACATTGCATGTCCCCATTTCCCATTTCCATTCCTCAAAGCACCCGTAACACAGTATTTTGTTTTCAAACGATATTTACCGTTCTCTCTGGCTGTCCGTCCCATTTGCAGTTGATTTTTCAGATTCATGAGGCTGGCTCATTTATGTAAAACACATGCACACATGCTCATGACCAAAAAATGACAACGGGGGAAAGAATGATTTCAGCATTCAGATTACCAGGAACCCAATCAACATCTGTCTGGGGATGGTAGGAATCCATTTCAACTTTGTGACCTGTTGGCTCTGAGCGTCTCTGTAACCACGCGACTCCGCTCTAATTGGACGACACAAAGTCTGGGAGTTCTGAGGCTGGACAGAACTCACGGCAAATTACCGCTCACTTCCTGTTCAATCTGAGTGGGCACTCGAGCCGTCAAGGGAGCTGTTGGACTTTGAAAAGTGTTTGCTTAGTTTGGCATCTCCGGTAACCGTGACCCTTGTTGTAATGAAGAATAATTTACCATTTTGGAAAGTTCATTTTTGTGCACGCCTTATTTACAACAGCAACATCCCAACGGTGCATGGAACTGATCCAGTTATGTGAACGGGTAAATTGAAATGGCACTTACGAGATTTAGACCTTGAAATGATCCTTTTTTGGGTCAACATAAAAGAAACGTTTGAAAAAGTTAAATGTTCCTTTCTTTAAATTAAGGATAAACTACAGTTGCACGGTCGGGAGACTGGGGACGGTTGCAACACATTTAGCATTTTTCTCTGTTCAGAGACTATTTGAACTAGACCAACCAAATCTTTATATATTAAACTGGCATCTGCCAGCTAATTAACCAAACCATTTAAAGATAGATACATATGGTCTGTCGTTCACAATATTTATTTGAAGTGAAAAAAGTCAGTTTGTTTGTTACTGCTTTGTTTGTTAATGCTTAGAAAACAGGCCTACCTTCAGATAATGTGCAGATGTTACAGATGCTATTCAGTCCCTATATTTCAGTTTGAGAGAGCAAGAATGGAACAGATTTGCAATGAAACATTTTTAAAACATCAGTATTTATAATCATTACAAAAAGCTGCAATTCAAAATTGATTTCTGTTACATTCCAGTCTTTGAATTATCCTTTCATTTATCTCACAATAACATAAGTAGGTTTATGGTGAGAAATGTGCTCTCTGTTTCGGTATGGCTGCTTAGCTTAGAGAATGTTGCAACAAGTATCTGCCATGACAGAACATCATGTGCGAACTAGACACAGTGACGTTGATATATGTTAACCATGTCACTTAGAAGTCCATGAAACAATTATTCAAACTAAGTGTTGACTAAAGCTCACAAAGCAAAAATAAATGTGTTCTGAGTTCATCACATGACAGAAAAATGTGTTTTTAACCACCCAGCTAAATTTGAATGATTATAAAAAAATCACCAATTATTAAAAATTAGGTTTCAAAATTGTAGAAAAAATGAGCAGTTTTCTCTGCACTGAAATGATGGGGGTGTGTCCTTTCCGCTGTTTCAAGTGTCATTATACTATGACACTATGATCAGAAACATGGCTGCCCCATCAAGCAGCTTCATTGGACTCATACAGATATTTGTGCAACCAGAGGCAGAGGACAGTGACCTACCTGAGAATCAACCTCTTTCCTTTCAATCTGCACCCACGTGGGATTTTTTCTTTTTCTTTTTCATGTTGGGTTGTTGGAACTGAAGTGAGCAGTTACTGCCTGGTTGATTTGGGGCTGAAAGAATTGCTAAAGGTATGTTTGTAACTCACTTTGTGGGTGTTGAGTCATTCATGAGTCAGTTCACTAGTGGTGGGTGAACAAAACGAACCAGGTTACTTACTATCTTCTCGTCACTTGCTCTGCTAATGCTAAATGCTAATGTACTTATGTAGCGTTAGGATATGTATTGTCTGACCCACCGGATGTACTCTGTGGTCCCCAGGAAACAACAACAATCTCTGAGGCAGCAACCTACACTCTGAAAATACCAAATTAGCACCTGGAACAATAATGGTACTATCATAAACAAGCTAACAGCTGTCACCTTTTCTTTTGCAGTGTTCCACCAAACACGTTCCCCCAACACTATTTTGCAGCAGCACCGTCGCAGCATCCAGAGCTTAGTGCCGCCCAAGACGATTGTGAGTGGTTTAGAGAAATACGAACAAGCCAGGCCATTTTTTCTCCTATAGGAGTATGATAATGTCTGGATCCAGACCACCAACGCCATGGATAGTTCTGGCTACACTAGATCAGAATACATATGCTTCAGAGCATCAGTGAGCCACATTTCAGGTCGGCCTAAAAATCCTGAACGCAAAAACAGTTAACGGTGTAACTCCACAATTCAGTACTACACAGGTTGACAGTCTTCACACATTTTCAGCAAGTATTGTCTAACATGTATAATGTGTTTAGAAGAAAACCTCTGAATTTCCTTTACACAGACTTTAATTCATATAAAAGGTTTATAAAAAAAAATACAGCTCAATAAAAAAAATGACTTTCATACCTCCAAAAAAGTTCTTTTCAATACATGCAGCACCCCTACTCTAAGTGCAATTACAAAGAAAATGTTATTATAATACTTTTTTTTCATTTATTTGTTAATTTGTTAGTTTTAATTGGGAGAATACAAACAAACAAATGGAACATGTAGGCCACGTTGAACCTATATTATATAAACAGTTAAACAATATGCAAATATACAGTATATTAGAGGTGTACAGAGACTTCATTATTTGTATCTGTATCTGTTCAGCCAATAAAATTAGCAGTCTCTGTATCTGAATTCAGATAGGAGACAGGAAGTGGGTGTGGTTTATACCAGAAGTCACATTAAATCAGGTAAATGTTTTATTTTTTTAACCTAATATTCATTGGCAATGCAATTGCTGTGCCCTCAAAGCATCAAGTTGATTCAATTTTGTCATATGATATATTGAATATATTTGCACATCCTCATACTGTATCCTCACACACCGTCCTTTGTTAAATTTTCATTCTAGCTGAAGCAAGGCTTTATGAACTGAATCCCCAAACCCCTTTTACTGGGGGACAGTGAACAATCAGAAACTGGAAAAGATGTTTTATAAATTAAAAGAATGTGTTTTGCGTTGAACTCTTTACAGTAAAGATATCAAAAATATCCTTCAGTTGAAGTGTCATGTGTCTTGATACATTAATCTTAAAGCAGTTCACATTACTTAAGTATTTTTCATATATATTAATATAATAATAATATGTATGCTAGTGTAAAAATGTGCTTAGATGAAAGTAAAAAAGTAGAACTCTGTATTATTTCCCCAAATAATAATAAGAATAATTGGGTAGAATAGATATTTGTGCTTTCCAGAATAGCATATTTGCATTCAGGTGCATCCCTACTGTATATACTATGTCATATGTGTATGTTGTGCATGATTGTGTACTGATGTATAGGTGTGAAAATGGCCGCGGTAGGGGTGGATGGGTTTAAAATGAAATTATTCACCACTGAGGTCTACAATAAAAGTGTCTTTTATTGTGAAATTATGCACCATTTGAAGTCAAAGTTACAGGTATGCACATGTATAAGAGACGTCTCTCTTGACGACTTTGCGTTCTGTGTCCATGTCACCACGTTGGCTTCATCAGGCTCCAGCAGGCTCCGTGTCTCCGTGCTGCTGCCTGGTGAAAGCAGCGTCCAGTGGAAGACGATTGGTAGTGACATCTGGCAGTTTGATAAAGTGGATTTGGTTTCTTAGGGGCAATTCCAGGCTGCTCTCCCCGGGCGCCAGGCCTACTCTGGTTAGTATATGACTTACATGTGTAGGCTGCTGAGAGGGGAGGACTGCTGAGTGTGTGTGTGTGTGTGTGTGTGTGTGTGTGTGTGTGTGTGTAGGTGTGTGTGTGTGTGTGTGTGTGTGTGAGAGAGAGAGAGTGTCAGTATGTACAGTATACAGTATATCTAAATAGGTATGTGTGTATGTGTGTGTGCGGTTTGCTGTATTGAGCGGAGGGGAAGCGGTTAGTTCAAATGGAAAACAGCAGTCCCTCCACCATTTACATTAATGCAAGCCTTTCATCACCAGCTCCCCTAAAGCATGGCCTCTCCCCTTCTAATTTACTTTAAACACACACATTAGTCTCATCACTAAACGCTAATGGCTCTTTATGAAACAGAGGTCTATTTCCCATTTTTCTAATGAAGGCCCTGTTTCCCTGCAGAGCCTCCGAGTCCACTCTAATCCATCGCTGAGATGCCTGATCCGTCCTTCCATAACATCCTCCACCACCACAAAGTGAAGACAACAAACAACATGCAGGCATGTCCAAATACAGAGTCCGGTGCTCGCTAACATGTTCCTCCTTCACAACATATGGTACGTATAGACGGTAATACATACACTGTAAAAATAAACAGTTTTCTCTAACTTAAAAACATTAGTGTCCAGACTGAATTTGAACAGACAAGCTGAGATGATGAAGTTGATTGTAATGATATAAAACAAACAGTTCTTGTCAAACACTATTGACAATATGACAATGACAGTAGAATATAAAGGGGTATGGTTTTACCTCTCAAAAAATGCATGCTGGGAAATAACTACTAACATGCTGATCATGTTTCTTGAGAAACTTAATTTAATGAGTTGACTGATCTGTAATTCATTCAATTCATTCATTCAATTCATCATTTCAAGTCAAAAGTCGAGTTAGAAGAACTCATGTTTATAAGTTCAGAGGTGTTCTGATAATAAATAGAAGTTTAAATAACTTGTCAAATTAATGGGATAAGATTGGTTGATTCCTCTAAATTCCTGTTTTGTTTTTGTTTTTTTTGTTTTTTTGTTTTTTACAGTGCATGAGTTATCTTAAAGTGTATTAGAGACACACAATAACTTGCCATCAGAGTTTGAATGCAGGACTGTATTGCTACTTTTACTTAAACAAAGGGTATGAGTACTTTTCAGCACCACTTTAAATTACTGGTTACTTTAATAAAACAGTCTATAAAGTACAGTAGTTAAAACTACGCCATGCAATATTATATCCAATAAATGCATTCCTTTGCTCTTGACACTTTAAGTGTCACTTTACTGTTAATACTTTAGTTTTGTGATAAAATATTTTCATGTATACTCTTAAACTACAGTCATTTTTTGATCAACGGGCAAAGAAACCAAAAAAAAAATGTTGAGATAAAGATATAATGACACAGCAGCTCTGAACTGAACTGATATTTGAAGATATTTTAGGATCAGCTTCTTCAGCATGTCCACTGTATGTGAAAGACACACAGTCACGTCATGGATTGTATTCCTACTTTTAAGGTGCATGTGAAATTGCCTGGTGATGAAAAATCCTATTTACATTTTCTGGCGAGCTTTCCCTTAGATGGTGGAACAGCAGAATGCACGGTCTGTCCTTGAGCCCAGCGTGTTCGTGTGAGCCCTGGCGAGAAAACACCCATGATGTTTTCATAGCCACAGTAGGACCGTGCTATTGACCTTCACCTCGGCTTTCATGTGGCTTGGTCCTAAAGCAAACCTCGGAACCCACAACATGTTCATAAATCAGTCGCTCAGGACAGATGCAACGCAAATCACTCAGTTTTGAAGCCACATAAAGAACAAAATATGGTACAAAAAAAGACATCCCTGGGGATGTTTTGCAACTTAAATCAGTTGCCTTATGAGCTGGTGCTTTGGTGCCAGTATTTTCTCTTCACTATTCTTCTCTGTAAGTTGTGTTTTGTTGAATGATGCACTGAAATATAATTTTCAGGAGTGCTTTCATCTTCCCAGTTATCTGTTTAGCTCTGCTGGCTCTGTCGCAAAAGCCCTCTTATCCATTTAGACAAATGCAGTCACAAAAACCTATAAAGCAGCTTCATGTCAGCAGACATAAAGGTAATTTGGGCTTTTGTTTATGTATCATATTAATACCAGAAGATTATTGCAATGGGAAAATATGGAATGAGCTTTTTCAAATTCCACTTTCTTAGAAAAATGCCGTCCTTTTGCTAGAGGAGCTGCCTTAAAGAAAAACTGAAAAAAGTCCTGCACTGTAAAAAAAAAATAAAATAAAATAAAAAAAATCATACGGAATTTAGTGGAATCAACTTTTTTTTCACTTTAACTTAACTTAAATATACAAATTTTATTTATACAAGTTAATTCAACTTAAGATGAAACATCAGCACATTAACAGACTTCCCAGCATGCTTTGTTTAAGAGTTAAAACTCTCCTGAGATCCTTCTTTTTATATTTTGAAGAAAACATAGATGTTCATTATGTGGCAGTAATATCAATCTGCAATGATTTTGTATCTTACATTTGTGGTTGAGAATCAATAATTAGCCTCTGTGAACAATTAAATTGAAGCATAAATTATTAAGTAGAAACTATAAAACCATGATCATGGTCTACTACAAAATCTGCCAGGAAATTCATCCCCTTCATCATACCGCCTGGGGTACCTGCAGACCCTGCAGAGGTATACTTCTTATCATATTTCATATCTTGAATTTTCTGTCTCTGTTTTAACTTGTGCTTTTTAAAAAATACCAATTTGTTGGGGTCCTGGGGGACTCCAATCAAAAGCACCCAATTCTGCCAATGCAGTTTCAGTTTAGATGGAACTATTTGTTGAGTTAATGTTTGCCGTGGGCCCCAATTTAAAGTACCACACACTGACAGGAGGGTAGAGGCACTTTGTCATTTTGAAGGAGACAGACACAGACGCAGCAAACATAGATTTCCTCATGTGCTCTGTCGACAACCCTGACATATTTTTGTCTTACATAATATTCAACTTAACTGTAACTTTCCTAAAATAATAATAGTCATTTTTTTCTGATGACATTAATTACATAACTAATAGAGTTTTGAGTACAAATAAGTTAATACTTTTGCTGTTAGTTGTTTCTTAGAGTAGTTTATACTGGGGTCCCCGGTCGGTAGTCCTTCTATAATAAATATGTTGATAAGATGAGGGATAATGCTTCAAATAGAACACAAGAACACGCAAGAACTTGCCGTCTGAACTTTATTACAGAAATTTGAGTTTGAAAAACTGCTTGGATGTTATTAATAATAAACTATTTTCTCAGTCTGATCTTATCTCAAGATGCCCCGAGATATTTAACTGTTCTGTGTCCATTTAAGATTGTATGGCTTCTCAATATTTTCTTGAACAAGGACAAAAATTTGATACATTTTAAATCCCCTCTGAAAAGACTACACTCAAAGGTTTAAATTAAAAAAAGAAAAAATCTAAATTCATGACGTTTAAGGTAAATGTAATAGTTAAAGTGGGATGAACAGCTTCTACATCCTAGACAGGTTTTTGATTAGTAAAATCTAAAAATTATGAATTTATTTCATCTCCTGTCCTCTATGTTTTACTTACTCTTCCATCTCTCTCTCTCTCTGTCTCAGTCCTCTCTGTCTGTCTCTGAGTGCTCAGGAGGAAAAAGGATCTCCAGTTGGGCCTTACCTCACCCGTGGCATTGGAGGGGGAATTACAGGGCTTAGTTCTCTCAACTTGACCCCGCTCCTAATTACTTGTCGGATAAGTCTTTTGGCTCCTAGCAGAGTGTTGTCCTAACCTCCACTTGTCTGCTGTGTGTCCAAACATGGAGAAAGGAAAACACGTTCCAGTGGAACAGGGGGCTTAGCCTCCACGCCGCATTCTCACAGAGCCGAGCGCCCCACCGCAGGCTCCCAGGGACCCACACAGGTTAGACTGAGGACTCCTGCTTACCTCTGCTCTTCTGCTGCTTTGAGGATAAATGAATGGTGGGAAAAAGGACAGGCACACTGTATCCTGTGACTAGTATTTTATTTTGAAATGAGCAGACAGCTCTTTGCATTTTTAGAACCTATAAATGTAGAACATTAATTTCCAGATTTTCTCTTCACTGTAAAAAAAACAAAAAAAACAATACAGGAATCAACTAAATCAACTAATCTTTTCTCATTAACTTAATGTAAAAATGAAAGTTTCATTTGTCAACTTAATTAAAATGAAATATTCTGGTATTCACTTCAGAACGTTTGACTTGAAATGATGAGTTGAATGAATGTACTGTACAGAGTCCAGTCAGCTCATTAAAATTCATTTCGGAGGAAAAGGCATATCAGCATGTTAGCAGACATCCCAGCATGCATTGTGTGAGATTTAAAAATCTTTTGAGACCCTTCTTTTTTATAGTTTAAGGAAACGAATATGATGAAAACTTGCTGTGTCTCTCACACAGACACTTTAAGATCAGTCACAGTTGTTTTACAATAATGAAAACGTGAATTAAGATGAAGTTTTTCCACTTTAAATGTAATAAATTCACTGAGTAGCTCCCACAGGAACAACTGCAACGTTGTTTGTATGAAATGAAGGACTGACTCTTTAAACTGAGAAAATGTAAAAGGAAATCAAATTTGTTTTATTGTTCGGCAGCGTGACTGAAGAGCTGTTGATTCAACTTAATATCTTAAGCTTATTGAACAATTCGGCAATTGAAAAAGTATCAAGGAATCAAGGTCATTTATTAAGTTGTAGTTCCTTCATGCTTTACACAAAATACAACATATATACAGATAATGAATTGAATTCAGTATAAATACTCTAAAATATCAAATAAAATAAAACAATATGTACAGTTACTTAGAGGAAATAATACTGTAGTGAAGTTTTTGAATTTACATAAGATTGAGTGTCATTATCAATTCTGACTGTGTTTGAGCTCGAAGCATCATGGATGTCAGACACAGAGTCCTCCTCCCCTTGTCCTGCCTGTTGCATGCTGTGTCCTGTCAGCTCTGAGTACACTCCACCTGTCAAGTGCAACACCTTTTAACATCAAGTTTATTTAACTTTTTTTTTGGCTTGTTTGTTTGTTTTGTTTTGGGGAATAATGACAAAATATCCTTAAACCCATCTTCTCAAATTCAGTCAATTGAAAATTTTATGGTTCCTCAAACTTTCAAAAAAATTGTTTTTGCACTGTTCTTTTTCCCCCACAGTTAAACAACAGTACGCCGCTCTTTGAAGCAGAATGGAGAAGCAGCAGCAGCAGAGTTGTGACAGATAAACTGCCCGATGCGAGCCGGAGGCCGGTCTGTCTGGAGTATTTTAAAGCACTGTTGTCCTTTGTGACAGGCTCTAGTGAGTGGAGGCAACCTGCAGCGAATTTGTCTTCGTCAGACCATATTGTCTCAGACGTTTCAAAACCTTTTTTGGCAACCTCCCCTGTAATTATGGCCCCTTCAAAGACGATGATCAGTGCAACAACTTAGTGTGTAATAGACGCTAATGATGGATAATAACACTGGTATACAGAGAGAGAGGACTTCTCATAATCGGGTCTTTTAAGCGTTCCTGATGTGACTTCACACTCAGCAGGAATGTGTTGTGTTTTTGTTCTTTTTAAGTGTGATTCACAACTGAGAGACGTTTTACTTTTAATTTCTCCTCTTTGCGGTGAGTCACACGGCGCTCTGCACTTGAACTCACCCACAAACATGCAGCAATTATGACTGAATAAAGCAGAGAAGCTTAATCACTTTTACCAAGAGAGAAAATTAAAAAGTTAAGGTCCAACATCCCCATCGTTTACTTGTTGATCATATCTCCTCAACTCATCTCTCCCCTCCCTGCCTTAACCCTGGGAACGCGTTCTTTGAGATTACCGTACTTTAAATCATAACTCAAAACAGGGATTATCAGGCTCAGAGATTAGCTTTTAAATGAGACCTTTTTAAGGTATGTCATCAATTTGGTCTAAACACACAGCGATAAGCAACTTCAGTGGAACGGGACAATCCTCCAGGGACTGAATAAGTTAAAGGAGGGCAGTTTATTCCATTATTGTCTAATAGCTTCCATAACCATCACCCTTTACCCCCAATAAAGTCTCATTGGCCTGAGGATTGAGTCTGGATTACATGGTAGCTCTGCTAATAATGTCAAACACATGAAGAGACCTGACCCCGAAACTCACCCATCACCACAGCGAGCAGGAGGTTACCTTTGCACCAGAGTGTTAAGTGTAACACACTGTGGTAATGGGAATATAAATAGCATAAGGATGTAGCTTTCTTCAAAAAGGTATTATGTGTCGGTAAAATGTTATGTACAGTATGTCAAACATGTTCTTACAGCATGTTATATCATTGTGTAATTGGCAGTTAGAGGCTTTCAAAGGAGACATGCTTAAACAGAGACAAGATATATAAAAGAAGAACAACCTGAGAAAGCCTCTGCCTTTTCTTATACGTATGTGCGTATGTGTGTGCACTGTAAAAATAAAGTATTTGGTTTAACTTTAAAAAGTTAGCATCCAGACTGCCGCAAAATTTAAGCTGACCGAATTTGAAAAGACAAGTTGAGGTCATTTTGTAAGGATTAAAAACAAATAAACTTTTCTAGCTAATTTAACTTGGCACAAAGACTATATGTGAAACGGCTCCCAGTTTATTAAATTTTAAGTGTAAGGGTGTAGGGACTAAATTCAGTACCTTTGTCATGCATCATAGCATTTTCATTATTGTGAAAACAAACCACCATGACTTATCTTACAGTGTATTAGAGACATACAGCAAGTTTTCATCACATTTGTTTTCTTCAAACTATAAAAAATAAATGTTCAGGACAGTTTTAACTCTCACACAATGCATGCTGGGAAGTCTTGCAACGTGTTGCGCATAAAAATGATTCTAAACAATCAACAACACTGTTTCACTGTGTTTTAACTATGAATAAGCTTATTGAATATTTACTTTTGATCCCGTCTTCTGGGAGTTTGATGTCAACAACTTCTACTCACTAAATATTCATAACTTGACTTCACCATCATGGGACAAAAAATCACCTCTAAACACTAGTGTAACTGTTTTTCCTTCTTCTGTTTTTTCCAGTAGATTAGATGCTAATTCTGGGTGACAGTAGTTCTGGATTTCAAAATAAAGCATTAAAAAGTACAAAAAAGTGAAACAGACAAGTATCTAATTAACATTAAAAATTAAATGAGATTTTTTTAAAACACCATATATGCAAAGGTTGCCCCCCTTAACATTTTTGGGGCAAGTTTGGAGGAGATTTGAGGAATGGTGGGACACACAAACACACAAACTATTCTCCAATTATATTAGTAGGATAAATACAACATTTTTTAAGTTTCATCAGCTTGGATAAATAAAACTTGTATATCTACATTAAGTTAATAATAAAAGATTAGTTGGTTCCACTCAATTCCTGTTTGACTTTTTACAGTGTGCATACCTCAGCTCGTAGGCTGCAGCGCCATGCGACTCCCCCCGGGGCTGCACTGAGAGGCTGGTGCCAGAGAGTCTCACCTTGTCAGGTTAGCCTGGGAACATACTCATACTGCAGGCATTTCTTCCACTCTCTCTCTCTCTCTCTCTCTCTCACACACACACACACACACACACACACACGCTTGCACGTTCACATGTCTGCATGCACACAATGCTGCCCACATCATAAGCTAATGAGCCATTATATTGTCATTAGTGTTTTATTTGCACCACCCTGTCTTTGAGCAATCTGTCACACCGTTCACATGGCGATGACTCAGAAACTAAACAGTTGTTGCGGATTTGCGAGTATGTGTGTGCGTGTGTCTCCACTCTCACGTGCACATGCTCCTGGTTTGTGCAGGTCTGCATGACGCACTTTTGTGAGTGATCGATTGCCTCTGTCTTTTTTTGTCTATTTTTGTATGTTCGTGACATGTAATCCATTTCCATTTGTCAAAAGCAGACAACATCTGAATCCATCATGGTGTCCACTGTGAGTCCAACTTGTGATGATGATGATGATTTCCCACTGGGCCTGAGAAACCATACATGATTTAAGTAGACTTGAAATTTGTTTGGGGAACGTCTACTGTATAAAGCATGTGTGTTTATGTACATAGCACGTCATTATCTTTGCATCTTGATTAGATTTTCTCATGTTTGTGCACCTAAATAAGAGAATATGCTGGCAGGACCACCCAAACAGAGCAATCACACATGTAAAATAAGAAAAGGGATGCTCATTATGTGGCAGACAGTTTGACGCTCTTGGTCTCTGTTGCGCTTTAAAAAAAAACATGACTGTAAATACAGTAAAAGTTTGATGAGGAACTTTAGGCATCATATTTGCCTCCATAAGTTGAGCATAAGTGATTTATCTTTCCACACACAAAAGTTCAGAATGAGGTAACAGGTTTAAACATCTGTCAACATCACCTTCTGACGGCTGCTGCTGCACTAATTTCTCATGATGCCGCCTTTGTTTGTTTCCAGATGATCCCACGCTTTAAAGGTGCGATTATGTAAGTTAATAATCTTGTCAAAACAAACAGATGAAACCGCAACGTGGAGCAGAGTGATTGCTGCTCCTGCACCTGGAGGGGAGGGGGGCACCGCAGAGAGCCGGGCTCACGCCGAGCAGACGGGCTCTCCCCAGCGTTCACTGTGAGGAATGCAGCCAGCGTTGACAATAGCACTCAGTGTAACCTCCATTCCTCCCACACATGCCAAAACACACACATCCACATGCTGCCACAGTCTTAATTGTTGTTAAGATTGATTCAGATTCAGCCCAAACTTTACATGCAAGGATAAGTTTTAGCTGTTTAAACAGGTCTGATGAGAACAGCCACACCAGTACGTATCAATGGTTTATATGGAGCATTTAAAGAGCTGGCAGACATGGTAATAGCTCTTTAGAAAAGGTTGCTCAATATTTTGTGGTATGCCTGATAAAAACTACAGCATGTACTGTATGAGTTCCCATTTGGCATGGATACCTTTAAAGACTTCTTTCTTTCTCATGGGATCCCATTTCAATAATCAGACTGAGCTATTAAACCATTTAAGGCCTAAAATACACTCAACAAAATATAAGTGCAACAGTTTTGTTTTAGCTCCAGTATCAGAGTAAAAATGTAAGACTTTTTCTCTGCTCTCAAACTTTGTTCACAAATGAGTTAAAATCTGTTAGTGACCTCTTCTCCTCTGCCAAAATAATACATCCACCTGACAGGTGTGGCATATAGAGATGCTGATTAAACAGCGTGATTATGACACAGGTGTGTCTTAAACTGGTCACAATAAAAGGCCACGCTAAAATGTGGAATTTGATCTTGAAAGACATTTGAAGACATTCAGTAGGCACTGACCTATGGTTATTTCACATAGGGCTACAGGTGCCATTTTGCCCCAGGACATTGGGTTTGAGGAGTAATTGTTTAAGGTTAAAGTAAAAATATCAGGGTAAGCCAATCAGAGGCGGAGTGGGGTGGGACATGACTTTGCCCAGCTGGGGAAAAATGGTATCTGTAGCCCTAATAACCATAATTCAGTTCTAATAAATGTTTTCCAAACTTACTATTTTAGAGTGGCCAGTCCAAGACACACCTGTACAATAATGATGCTGTTCATTCATCATCTCTGCCTCACCTATCTTGACAAAGGAGAAGTGCTAACATGGATTTTTAAAAATTCTTTGAACAAAATTAGAGGAATAAACCTTTTATGTGCACAGAAGAAGTCTCAGATCTTTTACTTTAACTTGTCAGAAATGTTAGCAAAAAAAAATGCTGTTTATATTTTTGTTGAGTAAATGATATTTAGATTTTTTTGTGTTTTGTTTTTCATATGTGGTTTTGCTTTATTGCATGACTCAAATCAAGTGAAAAACACAGACAAATGTTTGTCCCAAAGATGAATGATTATTCAATATTTTTTTTGATTATAGATTTTTTTAAGGTAACTTTTTCTTTTTCTTTTTTTTTACAAGTACAAACAAAAACAAAAACAAAAAACAGGCTTAAGCGACAAATGCAGACAAAAAGTACCAGAAGCAAATAATAGTTCAGTACAAAAACAATCAATAAACAGACAAACAAACTTTCCTTCTACTCTATCTTACTCTGCCCCATACTAATGAAGATGTAGAACCATTTATTTCACTAAAACCTCTCTTACTCTTTAGTTGAAATTATTTCATGCTGCTGGTTAATGGGTTCATGAATGAGGTAATAAAATAACAATTCTTATTTAAATTAGCTTTTTTTGTTGTTATTACTACCATAAGAGATGCAGTGATTTAGTTTTTTGGGTAGTGATACATGTGGCTAATCACCCTGAGTTGTCAGGCAGTGACTCACCATTAAGCAACAAGGTAATAATGCTCCTTTCGTGCCAACAGGCCACTTTCTCTGCCCGCCGCCAGTGAGGCTGATTTTCCTTTCAGTTACAATCCACATAAGATATCGCTCAGTGTTTCTTTTGTGACAATACTAAAGCAATAATTACGACGAGACCAACACAGTATTTTCATCATTAAAGTGCAGCTGTGATGGATGTGGCTGTTTCAGAATTGGAGTTTAGCCTTTAATTACCTTTGAGTGATTGCTCTCCTCTAACAAAGCACGTTGATACTGTTGAGGAAGACATGATTAAATAGCAATTCTTATTACAAAAAGGAGCACATGCGAGCCTGTCCTGAAAAGGTTCATTGGCTGGAGTCAGCTGGTAACACATCCCAGGAAGCGTTTATGAATGTAGTATATATTTAGCTCTATTCAAAGCTGGCCCGGCCCTCACAGCCTGCACCCCTGTGAGTCAGAGTTTCAGCGTTACCTGAAGAAAACTTGGCACAGCCACTCAGCAAGGGATGGAAAATTAAAAAGCCCAGTTAGTGCCTATGGGTGAGAAACAATTATGGGTTTGTGTTCATTACAATGGTGTACAAAGGGAATGAAAATTCCTAAGCTAAGGGTTTTACCATCAAAATGCCAAGAGTAAAATGAATGTAATTAAGCCCACAAATACCTCCGGCTTTTGTAACAAAGCTGTTTTACTGCCTTTAGCAGCATGCAAGTACTTTTCTTAAGACTAAGTGGTCAATACAAGAGCTTTGGCTGGGAATGACTCTGGAATCACTCATGCATAACACAGCATGTCATTGTATCGTGTTGCATGTTTGTTTACCAGGCCTGAGATATTGCTAATTTAGATACTTTAATGAATTTAAATCTCCATAAACAGAAGATTTGTGCTTATGCAGCTCTTCCATTACTCAGCAGTGTTGTGTCACCATGTAAGAATCACAGTTTCCTTCACACACATGCCCTCGGCGTGCCGTTTTCTCCCTGAACAGAATATTTTTAAAAAAATACTTAACAGCCATAATACACTAAATATGGAGGAGTCATACACAGTAAGGTACACTTCATTGATTTCCTTTAATAAATCCATAATAGAAATGAAGGATTAGAAGCAGAGAAAAAGATTTTCTAAAAGATTTTTAAGCTTTGACAAGAGCTGTAATACTGTATGGTTCACATAAAAAGCATACACAGTTACTCAGTATCAGAAAGTCCTCCCCAATATTTATATAGACAAAATAAAATATTAACTAATGCCTATTAAGTAGGGGTCAGCAATGTGGTTTGTCAAGCCAGATACCAATATAGATAGAAATCTCGGTGCCAAAATTTAGAATAACAAAAACTCCAACACAAACCTTCCTTGAACTTCCTTTCCATTATATTTAATTATGCTGTTACTCATAAAGTGTAACCAGTCAGATAGTGTTATGGGTGGGACACTGAATTAGACCACAGAATGGTAACTACAGACAGAGGAGGCTGCATCTCAACCAAAGTAGCTTATTTTAGAACACATTTACCTTATTACTAATCAGATTGAGAAAAAAAAGAAAACAAGCCAAAACCCGTGCAGACTTCAGGCACCGAGGAGGCCAAGACCATCACTGATAAAATTTCAACAGGTAACACGCGTTTGTTTGTATGCTTAAGAAAGCTCAGATGCCTCCCTGCAGTTCACACTGACAAAACCTTCTCCAGGCTTGGACCATGGGAGAAAGAAAGGAAATCTCTCTATCTCTCTATCCCGAAAAAAGCATTTTATGCATTATTGACAACTGTCATCTTGTTTACATACTGTTCTCAGTAATGTACTTAGAACCTAACTGGCAAAAATAAAAAGAATGAATATTGTTATTCACTGTAAAAAGAAACACATGAAGAACCCACTGCAGTATGTATATTATCTATAAACTGGAATTATATAATATGTGTAAAATGGGACATGTTGATGAAATAATATAAGCAAGAATCCCACAAATGTCATAAGTAATTTACTGGATAAAATGAATTAAATTTTAAGGTGAAAGGAATAGATGCCAATTTCCAACTGATCATCCACTGTAATTTGAATCAATAGATTGCAATATGATCAATAATATCATGGCAGAAAATTAAAAAAATAACCTTCACTAACCTTTCCTAATCAACAGAAAGAATAATGTGCCAAAACATAGACAGTATTATAAACAGGAGATGGTTTCTGAATAGCCATTGTGAAGATCACAGTGCGACGACTCTGGTTGTTGCCATCTTGGCGGCACCTGATGCAGATAATCCAATAATGGGTAAAGAGGTGGAGTGTGGGTGGTAGCTACCTGTGACGGCACCCACCTGTCACTCAAAGTGGGCACACCCTTAACTATGCATCACTTTAAGCCTTAACATAATTTTAATGGGTGAGTCACATAATAATTTGCCTCCCATGCAGTTGTCATGAACGGGAAAATTAGCTAGTGAGACCAAAACAGTTTTTTTGTTCCAGGATGTAAACATATTTCTGCTGTAAAGTTGGGCATTTTAATATGGGAGTCTGCATTTACAGAAACACACTGCAAATACAAAAACGCGCTGCAAATAAGAAAATGCAAAAAGGAAAAAAAAACGGCATATCCAGTCATACAACGGAAGTGCTCCAGGCCTCTAGGGGCAGTGCTGAGCTTCCACCCGAGAGACAGACAACGGACGAATCAATGTATGGTATGGAGCAGACAGTTGGAGTCGGGAGAGGCCACATAAAAAGGTACGTATTCTGTTTTTTTCTTTTTCTTGCCCAATAACAAAATAACTTAACAGAACATGACATGAACAATACAAAGAAAGAAAATATAATACACAAAAAAGAAAAATAAACACAAAAAGACTGCCTGATATTATATAGGTTTACGTGAGAGATCTTTTCACCGTGGTAACATCTCTGGAGCAAGGCAGAATGACAGAAGTGAATGTATCAAATTAAATATCACAACCACCCGGGTAGCCAGTCAGGTCTAAGCCCCTGTGAATGTTTGGTGATGTGGCACTGTGTCAAAAAAGGTCCCCAAATCCTTTCAAATCTGTTCTGTGTATTAGATTTGTACAGATGCAGTCTTTCCATTTGAATGATGGACACCATCTCCTTTAGCCAGTGTGTAAAGCAGGGTGGAGTGGTCAAGTTCCACTTCAAGAGAATAAGTTTTCTAGTAACGATCATTCCAAGGCACAGAGCAATCTGCATATCGTAGGTCAGGACTTTCACACAGGGGACTGGCGTTGGTTTCTCATTTGAAATCAATAGTCAGTTAAGGAAGTAATTCTTTTCCTAAATCTAACCACGTTCACGAGCTTTATTGTGAACGTCTTACTGGACATTACATATTTATTATTGCTAACTTGGCCATGGAATGAGAATTATGGTGGATAATACATTAGTTTGAAAGTTGAGTGTCACAGAAAACATGGAAAATTTGTGTCCATGTACACAACTCTATTGATTAAATTTGTCACTATTTAACAAACTGCTGTGAGACTGTGTTGAAATCATACGTTTTCCTTTAAGCACTGAATGTTTTGCAAGAAAAATCAATTCAGTTTGTTGTCTGTTTCTCTTCTGTCGGTCTATCAACAAGGGCTCTACAAACTGTCAAATAAGATGATGTTATATGATAAATATTTACAGAGGTGAATTAATACTCTATCTAACTGAAACACACTTCATGGCCTACATGCTTAAATGACTGAAGGATTATTTTCGAACATCTAAAAGTCAACATAACATGACCTACAATAATGGAACTTTTTTTTAATGTTCCTAAACAGTTGTTGCAGCATAAACAGCATGTGTTTGCACTACACACACAGTTTGTTATGTCTGCTGGATGTCAGGAGGTCACAACGAAAATAAAGCGCTAGCGTAGCATCCATATCACCCTCAAGATATTTAGACACGGTTTAAACTTTGCTGTTTAGGCCTCGGCACTCGTGTGAAAACAGTTACTCAGCTGAATTCATGAAACAGTGAATGAAAATCTCAACTTGCCGAGTGTGTGTTTGGGTGTGTGCGCGTATGGCATTTTGTTTAGCGTGGGTCTGTGCTTGTTTGTGAAAATTACAGAGCATTTTGTACGTCTCTGACATGGAGTATTAATAAGCAGATGTTGGGGCAGCGGTAACGGCGAGGAAAGCCACTTGTGAGTTTAAGAGGAACAACAGAAATCTTAAGGCTATGAGCCTATTAGACACAGCATGTTTTATTTCATGTGGACTTTGTTATTCTATCAAACCCACACTCGAGCAGGCCCTTATATCTGAGCTCTACATTTCCCCCAATTGAAAACATCTTCATTGAGATACATAAACATATTTAAAAATCCCATTTCGCTCTACATTTGGGTTCTTGTCTGCGATCTGATTTTCCTCTCTTTGATGTTACGTTCATATTCTTCCTCCTCCCCGGCAACATGTGTCCCTCGTTACATCACGTCATGCCAACGAACAATCAGTTTGTCAAAACACATCTCAGAGAGCGCAGAGAGGAGGGATGGGGAGAGCTAGTGAGGGAAGAGCGGCTGAAAACAGAAGGGACTGTCAGGAGTGTTATTAAAGCAGTAACAGATAGCTGCTCTTAGCGTCGCACGGCCAGGGGCTCCAGGGCCTCGCCCCCCCAACAGCACCTTCTCCTTGATGTGAACACCGGGCCGCTCTGGGACCAGATCAGGGCGGCTCAGTGAGTGACAGCTTCAATAAGGCTAATTACAGTGGGCTGCAGGGCCCAGTTATGTTGTCTGGCGACTCCACCCACTGTGGAGCCAGAGCGACTGTGTTAACTATGGTGTTAGAGCAAGGTAGGCATCAGTCAGCCACCGCTGGACCTCACAGCAGTAAACACACACACACACACACACACACACACACACACACACACACACACACACACACACTCACACAGTCGCAGTTCCACACTCCACATTTACTTCAATACATTTTTCTGGAGACTTATCCTAACTCTACCCATAACCACTACATGCCCAATCCTTACCCTAAGTTAACCTAAACCTAACCCTAACTTGGTGTTCACAATGAAATTCATGATTTATGTTATGGAGACTTGCATTGTGCTCCAATAAGGAATGCGAGTCCCCACAGTGTGAGTGTGTAAACAGGGTTGTGTCTCCATTACATGAGTAATACACTTCCACACAAACACACACACACATTTAGGCACAGAGGAGTACACACACGTTTGGTCATCATGACATTTTTTTTTTTTCTCAGTGGGTCACATTATGAACACACAAAATATTCAACTGTTGTTCTCCTTTGAGGTAACACTTGATGACCTGAAATCCCTGAGAATATTGTTGGCAGTGTGGGTTATGATACCAGCAGTACCAAGTCATGCTTCTGCTCCACTACACCTCAGAGGTAAACGTTGCACTATTTTTTTTACTTTATTACATTTATCTGACAACTGTATTTATAACTAGTGGTAATCAGGGGTCCCTCTGCTCCAGTGTTATGCTGAAGTCATACACGATATACAAGATTAGAGTCCATTTGCAACAGCACCAAAGGCCTTGGAAAAAGGCCTTGGCACAAACAACCAGGTATTCAGTGGCAATACGGACAAAGTCCACAACAATATTTTCCTGTATTCATATTTGTGAATAAATGATTTGCAGTTTGCATAATGAATACTGGACAAAGAACACTTTCAAAAGACATTTTAGGAACAATTGCAAGAGACAAATAACTTTTTAGAGACTTTTCCAGACACTCCCCAACATTTTGCTGTTGATGCTCTCAGGGGGTGTCATGTGTCAGTCAGGGGATCTCAGACGCCAGCAAGACCCCCTGTACTTTGATTTTTTTTTTTCTTTTACTAGCCAATAATATACAGCATATACTACTGCTACTTACACATGAATGCATCAGTAAAAATAATATAATAAGGTAAAATATAATCATATATAAACACTCACAGGAGGGCTTTCTTTGTATTATGAGTACTTTTACAATTGTAATTTCAAATGGAGACGTAATGGAATTTTTTATACTGTAACATTGTTTAAGGGTAGCAGGTGGAATTTTCAGAAAATCTTTGTTGTTAATGATACCGGTCACACTTGTTCACACGTGAGCATCCTGGGCATCAACTAAAACAGTGATGTGACATATACTGTACAAGACTCAATCTGATTAACCAGCATAATGAGGTGAGTAAAGTTAGGCTTGTGTTGTAGTGGATGCTGGTCGTTTGTGGATATTAGCCACTAGTGTAGCTGGTGTTGCACACTGTTGATGCTGTAGGGGAGCTAAAAAGAGGTAAGAAGAGAAGAACATGCTTTATTAATCCCCCTTGGTGGGAATTTGTTTTGTTTTTTTCATTCCATTGTTGATTATTTTACACATGCGTAGGCCTGTATACACATGTTCACATGCACTTTGTTGGAGAGGTGGTAGAGTGATGGATGCTGACCATAATCAGGCACCTGAGCATTTGGGGGTCTGGTGCCTTGCTCAAGGGCACCTCGACAGTGCCCAAGAGGTGAACCCACACCTCTCTAGCTACCAGTCCACACTCTGTACTTTTTTGGTCTGAGCTGAACTTGTCGTAAGGCACTCAGGAACATGCATAAATGTCACATCCTTTGGATATTCCTAGAAAAAAACGCACTGAGTCCTTCACATAGAAATCAGTCCACAGGCTGTTACAGGCAGCAGAGAAAGTCGGAGGTCTCCTTTTTTTTAGTTACGTTACAATTTGTTGATACATTGGCAATTCAAAGCATGTAAATTTCCTCAAGGATCTAAACATTTCCTCCCCAGGAAATTGTTTTGCAGAGCAGGCCAGATCCTGAGGCATCTCATTTTTGTGATCAGTTGATTTCCAATGAACTGCACCTCTGCTCCTTTCCTCTTTTTTTTTTCATAAAAAAAATTAAATGCATTTTTTAATTATGTCAGCAGAGGTGGCCTTTGTTTCAGGTAAGGTGCAGTAAAGCACTGTGGGAAACCCTGGATGCACACCTGCAGCACTAAGGGAGAGTCAAACACTTTAAGCTTGATGTTGGGTGTAGCAGTCATTTTGTATGATCAGCGTGTGTGCATGTGTGTGTTAGACATGCCAAACTAAAGACTAAAGAACATCACCATGTTTATATACAGTATCTGAGTGTCTTGGGTTTGGCATGTTTACAGTATGTTGCTGTCTGCAAGCTCATCTCTGCTCCCCTCACGCTGAGAACACTGAGAAATCTCCACGACCTGCTGCCACATTCAGAGTTACCACTGACTTGTCATGCTGTCTTATGTGTAACATTTTCTCAGATATGTTGTAACATTTTTGGATTAAGTCTAAAAAAAACTTGTTTGGCTTTCTGTGTCAAAGCCAGCAGCCAAACTGCTTTGCTTCCCATTAATTATAAATCAGGTGCAGTCTTGCCTGTTTACATAAAAACGGGAAATTATACTTAATTAGAATTCTCCTTAATGACTGTCATTAAGGCATATTGTAATTCATTATGGTACATTGTAATTATTGGTTGCTCATCACAATAAGCATGCCAGCATGTTGCTTCATTTATCACTGCAAAGAGTTTTAGTTTCATCATGAACCTGATGTTTTTCTGGTGCCGTGGCCAGACCACCTGAACTCGTCTGACTCTGCAGATGATCTGAAAAGTTTTTAAAATGACATTCACACATGAAAGACACTAACATGTTGTCTGTCCCAGTTCATTGCTCAAGCTACACGACACATCACCAGCAGTGTTGAGGACGTTGGTCAGCCGACCTGGCGGCGGGGCCGTGATGTTTGTGGGTAGCCCGGTGTGGGAGGCTCATTCCACAGTGGAGCCAGGACTGTTTAGAGGCCTGTTGTGTCTGGAGTCTCTCAGGTCACTTTAATATCAGCCCAAGGCCTCGAGTTGGCCCCCATGTCGCTCCAGCAATTACAGGAGGATCTCCCTCGTCCTTCTTCCTCCCTCCCTCCGCTGCTCTTCCTCACCCTGCTGCTGCTGCTGTCTGCCACTTTGTTGTGTCTA
Organism: Lutjanus campechanus; assembly: GCA_027495735.1. Classification (NCBI taxonomy): domain Eukaryota; kingdom Metazoa; phylum Chordata; class Actinopteri; order Lutjaniformes; family Lutjanidae; genus Lutjanus; species Lutjanus campechanus. The sequence continues at coordinate 47,500 of JAJHUR010086171.1, read as the reverse complement.
CTAACCTGTGGCCTCTCACTGTCTTTTTCATTCACTTTGTTTTCTCTTTCTCCTTCTACACTTTAGTCAAATATTAAGCGTAACTGATATTCTGCCTGCTAAGTCATAATTATGAGATAAAGTCATAGTTTTTTGCTTGTTATGTTTTATGTAATAAAAATGACTTTTATTCCAATAATTATGCATTTTTGTATAAAAAATATTCTTTTTAAAAATTCAAATGATTTATTTTTTTTCTCACAATTATGACTTTTCATCTCATGATTAGGACTTTATCTATGACTTTTATTCTCATAATTTTCACTTTTGATCTCATATTTATTGATTCAGTTTCATTTAACTGAGAATTTGATCTTTTTATTTCATAATTCTGTTTTTAACTAATAATTTCAACTTTACTTAATAATTTCACTTTATTCTCATAGTTATGACTTTTTTTTCTCTTACTTACACCTTTGTATCAGATAATTGACTTTTATTTTCATAATTCTGACTTTTTAGTTCATCTTATTTATTCCAAACATTGTGTCTTTGCAGCTCTGGAGGAAATTTGAATGAGAACTGTTAACCCTGAGTCCATCATCAACCTTTTCAGCCATCTCTCCCATAACTCAGTGTTTACTCTATCATTGATCTGCCAGTAAACCAAGTTCCGGTCTTTGCATTTGTGTCTAAGCATACACAAGTCATCCCTGTGAGCTTGCGTGTATACAATAATGCTTTTAGGGGATTGGGCCCTGCGTTGGGCCTTTTAACTTCAGTCAGCGCTGCATCCTGATATCCTGGTGTGACTGGTTTGAGGGGGTAATTCACTCCACCAGAAACACAGGCTTTTAGAGGTTCCACATGTTCCTTGGCACCAGACAGAAGAGAGGCCGGTAGGTTTCATTAATTGTGGCAACATTCCTGTAGCGTTGTCAGGAGGTTTTATTAGTATTAGCTTTGCCCACAGGCTGTCATTATGCCTCATTTTGAGCCTGAGCCCTTCTCATGGCTGTCAGGTCGTAACTGTTAGAGAATATTGTTAACCACTAACAACTCGATCATCAAATCAATAAAGCCAGTTTTATATCATGAACTGATGGAATATATTACATTTAAATCAATTTCACAATACAGAGAGGGAAAATTTATATTTAATTTCTTTTATATTATACATTTTCTTTCCCCCAAATAATTCAAAAAAGTTTATCCAACATTCACATATGGGAAGGAATTTAAAATCATTTTACTGTCTTAAGGTTAATATTTACAAGAAAAACACAGTAATATGGAACCCCATTTCTGTAAGTAAAAAAAACATGAGATAAAAATCAAGATTGAAATGATAAGATATGGCTTGAAATCATTAGATAAAGGGGCAAAAATATGAGATAAAAGTTGAAATTATGAAATAAATAGTCATAATTAAGAGGGAAAAGTCCTAATTATGAGAATAAGAACATGAAATTCTGAAAAAAGTGATGGTTATGAGATTTTTTTTCTCTTTTAAAGGCAGAAATGGGCTTTCATACAATAATTACCACAAGCTGAAAATAAGAATTTAAAGGCCATGTGTACCTAATGTGCTCTTTCATAGAGATGGAGTGACAAAAATATTTGCAGGCTTCCCTTGTCAAACATCCCAGAAGAAATGTCAAATGCTCCTTTAATCCAGGCAGCTCACTGGGTGGATTCATTGGAGCAATCATCCTAATAACAGTAAATCCACAATAATTGACATGTCAAAATTACTTTGCAAAAACTGACTTTTTCCCCCCCTTGACAGAGACCTTTTAAAACAGGCTGTGATGATCCAGCAGGTTGGAAATGAAAAGCAGATTGATCGTTCCACCAGGCATTAACCCCACCTCTGGTTTGATCTCCTCAGGTCAGGCCCGGCTACTGAAACAGTCGCACTTCTGACTGGTTTGATCCGAACCTGTTGACAAGGTCAGCTGTAACCGGCTGAGGGGTTGTCATGACTGACTGCAAAGAGCTCCCGACTCATCTGTGTAATCGTTTGTCAGCATGGCATGTTGCTCAAATGTCAGGGTTGGTTGAAAAAAGGCCAAAAATAATAGAAAATGACATTTGACTGTCTTTTGTTGAGACTTGAGATGTTATCAAATTACTTCTTTTGTCATTGTTTTAAGAGAGAATCCTTACATATTGTACATTTAGGCTTCAGATCTAATTGCTTATTCAGCTTACTTTGTCTTCTCCAAGCTTTATCACATATTCTCATCAAATTAACATACCAAATTACCAGATTTGCACACAAATGCTTTGGCAATATTGTTTACCCCGACATTTTCAGCATGCATCGTTTTACACTTAACACTAAGGCTCCCTTTTACCAGTTATAAATGTTAGTAAAAGGGCCGTATAGCCAGGATTTTAGAAATACAGGTATGAATTGTAACCCTGCTAAGGTGAGGCGTGCCCCCCTGAGAAAATTTTGAAGCCTCCAGTATAAATCTATGCATTTTGAGAGTAACAATAATCACTTAGGAAATAAAGTCAGTTCCAGCACATCAATGAAAATTGGCTAAGAATCCAACACAAGATACAGATATCACAGATATGGCAAATTTTGAAAATACTCTTTTTAAGTTCTGTTTTTTATTTTATTGAAATTACTTGTCAACAAATTGAACAGAGCACAGCTTCAGTCATTTTCATTTTTTCCGCCTATTGTATGATAAGTGCTCTAACACTCAATACTCGAGTTCATCCAAACAATGAGTCGAAGTCCCGTGATGGGCTGTTCAGTTCTGCTGGTGAGATGATGCCAACCTTTGTTCACAACACAGCATGATACAACAAAGTAGTTTTAGCAATTTGTCACTTTAATTTAACACTGAGAAAAATATAGGCCAAATTAAAAATTTAAAAAGACCCAGATCAAACACCAAGGACATGACCTCAGTGTCCTCAGTGGTTGCTACAGGCCTGGATAGTAACTCATTAGTGAGATTAGTTATTAATTAGTTGTAAGCAGTAACTGGAACTTGCCAAATAATGAGCCCACATTGATGCGTGAGAACTGTTATAACTTGTTTATAATTGTTTATTAATGATTTATAAAGTTTTAACAACCTATTTAATAACGTAATAAAAAAACATGTAAAAATCATTTTCAGGGTAGTCTTCTTGTAAAGTGGTACCATTATTTCATTAAAACAATACTTAGCTGAAAAGACTGTATCAAAGGCTTTTATCTACAGTTTGCAAATGTTCAATCTGTTCCTCTACTCTTCATTTTCTCATTTCTGGGATTTAACTTCTAACTGGCACCATGTGACTTGTTCAAGCAGAGAAATGTGACCAGTTAGTGGTGCTTATTGTGGTCGTCTGGACATGATTTGTTTGCACCAATAAAAGTGCGCAGGAATTGTTTGTTTTTAATGACCATGTTATCCACCAAGGAAGCATGAAATTTTATGTCTTTTTTCCACTGAGACTTCCAAAATCACATCAGGATGAGATAATGAAACTGAATTACACTTTATTAGAAATATATTTTGTTGTTCTAAGTGCTTGAGTAAATATTTCACTTTGATCAAGTGTGTTTATGTGCTCATTGCATGCGAACAGCAAGCATGATGCTGTTTGTTTGTGCAAGATTTTTCAGAAGAAGCTTGTGAAATCTTGCTGACATCATTATGACTGGGTCAGAGGACGTTCACAGAAAACTACATGTACACATCACACTGTAAGTGGCTGCTGATTCACATTTTACCACTGTGTGTGTTTGTGTGGGAGCCCCAGTGGTTTGCTGTCTCTCTGCATGGAGCTGGGATGTGAGGAGTGAACAAGGAGCTCTGCTGCCATCCCACTGCAGATCAAACACTTGTCAGGCGGCACGAGGATGACAAACAGTCAAAACAGAACCTGATCTGGGGGGCAGTTACTAGTGTTTGTTTAATCTTTGGAACGTGCTGTCGAAAACCAGGGTCAGTGACGCTGCTTGACTCTTTTTTTAGCACTGGGGCAAGAATGGGGATTATTACTCATTAGGACTTCACAGTTCGCTGTTTGGAGATGTGGGGGGAGTGTGTGTTTGGAAGGGTGTGTTTAAACACCCAAACACACCACAATAAATGCAAGAGCACAGTCTGAAGTAGCAGTACATATTCCTGGCCACCAATTGCATATTGTGACTTTTTTGTAGCATGCTCAGTATATAATTTAGCACTTTTCAAAACAAATGCTACAAAGTGCCTCACGAGGTAATAAAAGACAAAAGATTTAAAAAGGAGAGGCAGTCAGAATAACTTAAAGGAGCTATGTGTAACATTTGTGTGTCCAGAAATGAGTACCATTAGTACCAAATAACGAGTTGAAACCATAAATCCTATTTAATATACAGAGTGTGGTTGGGGTGAGTTGTTTCCTCCCATTCTCTTTTCCCTACACTTGAGAAGGCTCAGGCAGGTTCAAGGAGCACTGCAGGAGTGCAAGACACCCCAACATTGTAAATTGACAGTAACAAGCAATGAAAAGTCCTTCACTATACGTTGATTACTGTTTATAACTGTCAGTTTTCTGTCAATGTAAGGCTAAGCCTGTTATCCTGAAAAGAAAAGCCCACTGCTCTGAAAAGACACACTCAGGAGTTAAGAGTCCAGTCACTGCCTGCCTTCATGCCAGACTCCATAAACATATTGCTTAATTTAACCATTATAAACATCTTCTAATTCTAAAAGATTATTAATACTATCTTACAACTTATAAGCAGGCACTTACTCATTCTGCAAACATTTGACATTAATTTTAAGACTTATTTTCACGAAACAGGCAAACAAGACAGAACAGTGTTAATGTAAGGTGGAGCACGCTTAAATGTGGGCTACCTCAGCGTTTGTGCGCTTCACCTGGAGACAGTGGATGAGGGCTGCGCATGGTTACAGGGGTGAACATGCTAATGTTAGCCTCTGTAGCAAGAGTTTCCATTTGGCCCCTTTCTTCTGAAAAACATGTCGAACAAAACAACAACTCATACATGTTTATTGTAACAGGCGTGCTTAGCTGTGTACCCCTATATAAGCTGACATTGCTGTAGTATTGTTGTTGTCACCTTCTACACTGCATGATGTTTGACATGGAAGAACCCGAGCTCGTATTAAACATTGCTTTCAGAAACACTGGTGTCATCTCTTCTTTGGACACTCTATCAGCATGGTTACAGGGGTGAACATGCTAATGTTAGCCTCTGTAGCAAGAGTTTCCATTTGGCCCCTTTCTTCTGAAAAACATGTCGAACAAAACAACAACTCACACATGTTTCATCTCACTGCGATAACATGAACACTATTTTATATGATCAATTTAGCTAACCCTTTGCATTACGAACACCAAGAATCCACTTGACTCGCAATCAGCATTTGCATGTGGCTAACATTAACTTTTGGTGAGGGTAACAACAGGATGGCATCAGTTAGTGTAACAGCTACACACAGAATTAGCACATAGATAAAATTAGCTTTTGGCTAGGCTAACACCGACATGGCATCAGATAGCATTACAGCAAATATTAGCTTTAGCATGTAACTAATAGTAGCTTTTGGCAAGGCAACACCAGCATTGCATCAGATAGCACTGCTGCTGATATTAGCATTAGCTTGTAACTAACAGTAGCCTCTGGCTAGGGTAACAACGGCATGGCATCAGATAACATTACAGCATTTAACAAGCATCATGTGGGCCGTGTACTTCAACTGACTAGTTGTCCATTTATGCTACTTGCCAGAGAAGGCCAGCCTGTGACCAAGCAACACATCCAGCATGTTGAACCTCTTGCTGATCCAGTTGGAGCTACTTCAGTTTTTGTGGTTCTTAATTGTGTTGTCGTCTTGTTTTTGTTTCTTCAGCTTCTTCCAGCCCTTTTTCATTGTGTGAACAATGTTCATCTCACTTAGCTTGCTGCATATTTTTGCATATACCACCGTTTCCAATTCCTGCTGCATTTCATTTTCAGCATAAATGCTAAGTTAAGGCCTTGACTTTGTCATCGGTCTGTCTTTCGTAAGCTTTCTTCTGTGACTCCATGTTGATGTCTTGAATCACAGTGTTGAATCACAGTAAACAAAAAACAAACAGTTTGTTGCTGCAGACTTTTAAACATCGCGCCTGAAATAAAATGCTGCAAGTATTCGACCAATCAGAAATGTTCAGTGCTGCAGGTGGTACCCCCAAAGTTTCTTAACATCTGGAAAGTACTACCCCCTGAGCAGGGACATTTTTGGAGAAACAATTACCCTGGAACTTTATTTAAACCCTGGTTCCTGCTGTACTGCATCCCTCCAAAGGTTCCCGGGGAAACTTCCTGTGGTTGAAATTGAGCTTTTGTGTGAAGGACAAAAAAGAAAGGAAATGGAAATAAAAGGGACAAAATAATAATATAATATAATATAATATAATATGATAAGTTAAAGCATGAATGGGTCTAAATTTGACAACAATCAAATCACATACTTGATTCAGTTTCTAATTTTTCCTCAGCTTTTTTTTTTCAACATTTGTTTTTGTGAAAAAAAAGTTCTGACACTGACACTCTTTCACCATTTTTCATCGTTAACCCGCTGGCAGTCCTCTCCCACTGATTCTGTTACCTGTTTGTTACCTCAGCATCAATTAAAGCCATTTGAAACCTCAACCACCTACAGGCTCCTGCACTATACAATTAAGGTGGCGTGAGACCTGGGTTTGCTTCACACTAATTCCACACCACATTTTAAATGACAGCGTCAGGGGCCCTGCAGGGTTGTGTGAATGGCTTTATTGGTTAGCTGAGAATTTATAATTACCTGAAAAAGTAATTGCAACTAATTCCACCCAGCCTTCAGGATATTACAAGTTAGGTATTTAGCTGAAAGCTGAGGTGTTCAGTCTCGGATTGCCTGTAAAGAATTGTGAATACTGTAAAGTTGAATTCTTTTGTTAAAACAATGACAAACAATAAGTTATATGGATGTGAATGATCATTTCTGTAATAACAGATATTTACCTTCTGTATTTTTATTCATCAATCTGGATGTAAAACGTTCAACGAGTGCATCCAAAATTCACACAATAACCCTTGACTGCAGGAAAACTTTGTGAGCATACAACTGCGACAAGGTCAAGTCAGGCTGAAAAAATAGTTCAGGCCGGGAATCTGAGGTCAGTTCAGGCCAATGTCTCACAACAAAAAAATAAAATCGTGTTTACTGTGACTGTTTTGTTGAATTACATTTTTTTCTTTTGTTTCTATCATTCAACCATTGTTCTGTATATACATTTAACATTGTTTTTGTGAGTTCTAAAAGGTAAGTACTTCTTAGTGCTGTGTTGTATAACAATAAATAAATCTACTTGTAGTTTTATTACTACAAAAAAACTGCTTAAAAAAAATCAAAAATAGCCAAGAATAACCAAATCTCTGCTAGTGAGTTAGGCCAGTAATTCACAGAGACTGGGTTGGGACCCACAGGTTTTACTTTATTTGGGTCCCCTGAAAAAGTAGACTATGGAAGAAATTCTGCAAAATTTAAGATTTAAAAATATTATACCTTTTATAAGACATTTAAAATTTGTATATCATTTTATTGATGAAGAACAAAAATAAGAGCCTGTCAATTCATTGTTAATTAATTAGTCTCATTTATAAAGCAGGCTAAAATGTCCTGTATAGTTTTCATGATAAAAAAATAAATAAATAATTAAATTAAAGAGACAGCCTGTTAACTGAGCCTAAATGCATTTATTTCACACTCAACGTATTTAACAAGTGTACACGTTTACAATAACACATATCAAGATAATATGAGGTGATGCAGAGATGACAGGAAAAAGATCAGGAACTTCCATGTATGCACAAATCTCCCCAGATTTATTGATGAGGCCTATTGTGGTATGAGTCGCATTTGTCATTTTAAAAAAGAGGGTCCCCAGAAAAAAATTCAAGAAAACACTGATTTAGGCAGTTACACATGATATACCAATGTGCATTTTTATAATGTGTTTGTTTTGCAGTTGTGATTTCTTCAGAGGTCTGACTTGCCTTGTGCTGATCATCACAAAGCTTTGGACGCTCAAAGTTACATTTCCTGCTTTCTTACACAGCATGATGCCACTTATTAATTGTTTTATATTCATTTATAAATGTGACTTTGAATGAGCTTAGGTTTCACATTAGCTCTCATTTAACCACAATTATTTTATACCTGCGGGACTAAATTCAAATGCAACCTTTTCTTTAGTCAGTTTTCATGGTTCTTTCTTCTTCCTGTGTAGGAACTCTTCTTTCTGTGTCTCTCTCCTCTTTCTCTCTCTCTCCCTCTCTCCCTATCTCACTCACTCACACACACACACACACAAACATCTTGTGGTCATGTAGTGACTAACCCGGGGGATGAGAAGAGGTTTCATGCTGACAGGATGTCAGTGCTCAGTGGGAGACGGCTAACTAGTGGGAGCATCAAAGAACGGCTAAATCAGCTCCTTTCCACCGCGGCACAGTCACTACATTCCTCCAAGGTGCAGATATGAAAGAGAGAATGTGCTCTGCAGAAAAAAAAAGTTCAACCTGAGATAAAAATTGAACATCTTTGGCTGTAAAAGTAGCAGCAGACAGATTTCCTTCGTAAAATTTTTCTGTTTCATTCCTGATTTTCTCCTCAAACGTCTCAGCCATTGATACATTTTGCAAAACATACATGTTTCTCGACGTAACAATTCTGTGTCTAACAGTGCAGCTGTGTTCACTTTGTAGTTTACTGTTGGCTCTTTTGAAACTTTTCTTTTTTTTACTGTTGGCAGCAGTAACACAGTAACCACCATCCTAAAGAAAATCTCATATACCACTCAGCACACACACCGAGGGGCCGTGTGCATGGAGCACTAAAAGTTGTTGCAGAGAGGAAAAGAGAATATAATGAGACATTTATTTGGTGACAGCTTCACTCACTGTGCTTCTGTTTCACACTCGTATAAAGAGATGCCATAAAGGACAAATGGAAGTCGTGAACATAGACAGTGCTTTGATTTCAGAGGCAATAACTCTCAGACTGAGCTCTCTTTTGGGTGGATGTATTTCAGGAAATGTTTTTTTTTTTCTTAAAAAAAAAAAAAGATACACTGCAAAAAAAAGTTTTGACTTTGAAAAGTTAATGTTAGACTGCCGTAGGAATTTAAGTTGACAGCATTTAAAAAGACAAGACAAGGACATTTTGACTTTTTCATAATTTTGATTAAAACATTTTTCGAGTCAAATAAGTCCAGTTGGACTTGAGATAGTTGAACCAACAACTCTTCAGACTAACATTAAAAACTAATTTGATTTCCTTTTTCATTTTCCCAGTTTGAAAAGTCACTCAAAGAACTTACAGTTATAGCTACTTTGTTCCAGCAGTGACATAAAAAATATGTGAAAAATATGTGCTTCTAGGGAACTTATTACATTTTGAAGTCAAAGGTGGTAGGGACTGAATTCAATACTAGACTGTAAAAATAAACTTAAAAAATTAACTAAATTTTCACTTAAAATTCTAAGTTGACTGAATTTGAAGACACGTTGATGTAACTCATTTAATACTAACCTTCATTATGTTTCACAGTGTTTTTATTATTATGAAAACAGGAAGATATGACTTATTTTAAAATGCACTATAGACAGACAGCAAGTTTTCATCATATATGTTTTCTGCAAACTACAAAAAGAAGGCCTGCTAATACGCTGATCGTGTTTCTTTAGATACTTAATTTAATGAGATGATTGAACTGTGTACAGTACCTTCATCACATCATCATCATTTCAAATCAAAAGACTTCAAGTTAAAAGAATTCATGTTTATAAGTTCTGAAGTGTTCTAACTTAACAAAACGTGAATGATAAAAGATGAGTGAAATCCACTATATTCCTGCATGACTTTCTACATGGTATATGTTTTATTCTCGCATGAGTCAGTAGGCCACGTTTACAACTCTCCCTCCTTTTTTTTTTTTTTTTTTTT
>JAJHUR010086171.1:0-37503 GCA_027495735.1 Lutjanus campechanus | reverse complement strand
TTCCCCTTCTGGGCTTCATAGCCTCACTATTGTTTCCTTGCCATTCTCATTCATCCCCAGACCGCCGCCTCAACCCCAAACTCTCCCCTGCCAAGCCTGTCACACAGCCAAACAGGACCTGCTTTGACTGCCACTTAATTACACACCGTTTTACTCCACAGTTTACCAGTCAAAAGGAGGGGCCAGCTGGGGGTATATGTGGAGGGGTTGGTGGGGGTAGTGGGGGCCCCCAGTATCCTCTCCATCAATGTCGGCGGCCCCCACAAAGGCCCTCATGACAGAGGATGAGTAGTTATAATGCTGTGGCCGTGCCTGCCGCTCAAAGTCACCCCATTCCTAATTGCCCTCAGAGATGGCAGATAATGGAGGGGCTTTGAAGTGAAAATGGCCCCTAATGAGCGAGAGAAAGCAAAGGAGGAGAGGTAGGGAGGATGGGGGACAGCAAGGGTGTGTATATGTGTGAGGACTGCATCTCAACTTGTTTATATGAAGGAGAAAGTGGAGAAAATGTGAGAGAAATGCAGAAAAATAAGAGAGGATGTGTGATGAGGAGCTGCTGCACTCCTCAGTCACTCCCACTGTGCTCACAGGAGCACAGAGGAGACCGAGACGGGAGTCTGAGACGGACACTCAGCAGGAGTCTGCTCCATCCATCTTCCTGGTTCGCCTCCTCCTCACCCCTCCCTCTCCAGCGTAGCCTTCAGGCACCTGTCTCCCCCCTTTCCAAGCTTGTCTCTCCATCTTTTCTCTCCTTACATCATACTCTCCTTCCTTTCATCCTTTTTTGTTGTCTGTCTGTCCCTTTGTTCCCATCCCTCCCTCTTTTTCTCTGTGTTTCTGATGGACAAATTGACAATGGCACCGCCACTCGGTCTGGCGTCAGGGCCTTCCCATACCAGCAACATGCCTGAGATTCTTTGCACTGTCTTGCATGCTTTCACATGACGCCAAGGAAACTCTGATGATTTACATACAAAGCATTTTTCTTTTTACTGCGAGCTCCTTTTGTCATGCTCTCTGCTACTGTCTCTTGATTACCTTTCCTTTGTTATTTTGATGAAGCTCTCTCACCCTTTACCTCTGACTTTGTCAGCAGGCTATAAAGTGAATTTACTCCACAGGTTCCCACAGCACTTTTGAATATACAAATAGGGTCAATCAGAGCTGCTCACATTTCGTAAATACACGAGAACAAAAGTCTGTATACAGGAACTAGTCATACGTTTCTAACTATTATAAAGTCGAGTACTTCCAACCTAGATAACCTTCACGATAACCATCACCAGTTTTCATAGTTACCTGTTGAATCATGTGTATGGACTAAAAAATCAGGAAAAAAATCACTTTTGTGAACATATATGCATGTAGAAAGCATATAGCTCTTTCCATCTTATCTCATAAAAATAAATCTTAAAAAGGTTCAGAGGTCGCACTTCATTTCCCTAATCCAAACAAAGATGGTAGCCAAAATGACATATCTTGTTTGATTTCTGCAACATGAATTCAAACTATTATCACTTATTATTCATATAGCCAAATATCAGAAACCACAATATGCACGTCTTCAAGAGCTTGCGCCTGAAATGTCACATGGTTGTATAGAAATAAATGTTCATGGGAGCATTATAGACTCTATGTTTTATGTATTATGTGACACCCTGTCCTTCAGACCCTCGATCAGGTAAGGAAAAACTCCTGTTTCCTATCTCTTTTTTTCCTGAAAAAAAATCTAAATTAAATACGTTTTAAAATACAATATGGAGGATTTCAGGATTCAGGAAGTAACTTCAGAACAGCAGTAAAATCAGATGCTCAGCTCTGCAGCCTAGATGTAATGGTAATACAAAACAACTACCTAGCTGATATGATAAGGATGAAAAAAAGATGCTATGCCAGCAGTATGGCTCAGGTTCCACTAGTGGCATCTGAAGTTGTTCAGTGCTCACCTGGATCCACTTTTTTGACATATAGTCATAATTTTATGCATCAGATTTGTGATTTGTGATATTGGGCTATATAAATAAAATTTGACTTGATTTTATTAATTTACTTTTTCTAATGATTTCTATAGTTTCCATAATGCCTTAGTCATATATTCCCGTTGGTCTTACTGCCATCTTGCATCCCCATTAGCTCTGTTGTTTATGTCCTATTGTTGCTGTAATTTAGATCCTATTGTTAGAAAACCAACTTTCCCCCCTTGTGAACTGAATTCCATATAAACCTGTATTGATTTAACTCTGCAACATTTGCAGCTAAAAGGTTGCAGCCAACACCGGACAGTCCTAACGCCCTGTGTCGTGACCCGTCCTTGTCACACAATAAATCGTAACCCGCTCATGTTGATGAAACAGCCAGTTAACTGTAATCTGCCTTTATCAGGCCCCATCAAGCATTGTGAAACTCCCCTCAGCCTTTGTCTCCCTCTCAAACACAAGTTGTGTTTTTGGTATGGGCTGCCATTTCAAAGGGGGCCCCCTCTCCTCGACAAAGACCAGAGCCAGCGGGGCTCTTCAAAATGACAATACTTTGAGGAATCAGTTGGTATTTACTGCTGAGGAGGAGGTGGAGTGCATTAAGCCAAGAGACTGATTGTTGTTGTGTTTGCCTTTACTAATTGGCTGGAAGGCAGTAAGCTGCTGATACAATTCAGAGGGAAAACAGTGATCAGAGGAGGAGATGGGAGGAGGAAAAAGGGGGAAGGAGGAGTGGAAACTGCAGATTAAAAAAGTGCATGGTTGGTTGGCTTTCAGAGGGCTGATGAGAACATTAAGATTATAAGGACATGCCAGACGGTGACATGCGGTCAAACCTTGTTTATTCAAAACTAAATTATACTGTGTGGATTCCCACATGTTGAATGAGGTCATGACCCACTTTATCAATGACTTTGTGTACACTCATTATGTCTACATAACACGTATTAGTGGTGAATGATTAGAAGCAGGTTTATTTTAGAACCATCCACAATCCAACAGGGTCCCCTGTCCTTGACAGAAACCTCAGAGACCGTCACTCCAAAATATGAGGGGAAACGAGGACCAGAGAGACCTGGTTCTGTCTAACCATGGGTACTTGTCTACTTAGTAATCAGGACAAGCTGTGGGGAGACTTGGCTTAAACTCTCAACCGCAATTTCTTCCTCCGCAGTGGAAGAAGACAAGGAGGAATAACAGAGGGGAGGAACGGTGAGCGAACGTTTCTGCTGGACGAGCAGAAAAGTAGCCATCTCTGTGATGATGTGAAGAGTAAAAGTACTAATACCACACTGTCAAAATACTCCAGTACAAGTAAAATTCCTATTTACTTAGAGGAGCAGTGTGTAGGATTTAGTGGCATGCATCTGGGCTCGCTCCCCCCTTCCAAGCGTGTGGCAGTACCTACGGCTGTGAAAAACAAGAAAAGGCTGTATCTAGAGCCAGTGTTTGGTTTGTCCATTCTGGGTTACTGTAGAAACATGGCAGTGCAACATGGTGGCTTCCATGGAAGAGGACCCACAACCACTGTAGATATCAATGTCTCATTCTAAGGTAACAAAAACACAGCAATTCTTATTTTCAGGTTATTATACATTATTCAAAACATTCAAATTACTTACTTATTCAATGTCTGCCATATTCTTCATTATTTGCTGCCTTATTATTAACTTAGGGGGGCAGTAGCTCAGTCTGTAAGGAGTTGGCTAGAGAACTGGAGGGTGGCTGGTTCAAGTCCAGCACAGAGTTTGGACTGGTAGTATGGAGAGGTGCCTGTTTACTTACTGCCTTTGAGCAAGGCACCAAACCCCTGACTACTCAGGGTTTTCAAAATTTTCACATTTCTTATCATAGGTCTTGTTTATGTGTGTGTGTGTGTGTGTGTGTGTGTGTGTGTGTGTGTGTGTGTGTGTGTGTGTGTGTGTGTGTGTGTGTGTTGGTTCGCGGGGGAGTGTAGTGTTGGGGGACCATGGCTCTGACGCATCACTGAGCCATGTTTAAGCTCTGCCCAAAAAATCCTGAACACAAATTGTGTTTGTTGGTGGGACTCTACAATTCAGAAGAATAACTAAATGTTTCCTTTACACAGACTTGAATAGTAATAATTATGCACATTGAAATGTACCTTGTTAAGTAGCCTATGCTATTCACACTGTACACTCAGACATGTGTCACATCGATCATTTGATTCTGTGAAGTTTTTGTGGTGTGGTCTACCCTTGATATACTGCGACATAACATATAATTAGTTAGTGTTAAGTGGCACTAGCTTGTGGATACAGGAAGTGACACTGAACTACTTCCTGTGGTGTCCAAAACACATGAAAATTCTAAGCCTTGTCCACCAGTTGGCGTCTGGCAACAGGGCTGTGGCCACTGCCTGCCCCAACATGCCGTGGAGTGTGAGGGCTGGATCATCGTTGTTTGCAGGTTTAATTAGGGACTGGGCAAAGGCTTCATACACTACTGGGTGCAGTCCAGAGCCCGAACAACATTTGGGAAAGCTATAAAAGTAAAAGAGGGTAGCTTCATTTATCACCTCTAACATTAACACTCACAAATATGTGTAACGTGAGGGTTTGGCGTGTGGTGGTTGGTTTACTCTTATTAACAAGAAACAGCAGGATGACAACTGGTAACTTTCATTTACTGTTCTCCACACTTCAGTAGCTTCACAACAGCAACATTTCCTGGTTACATTTCCCACCAATCAGAAGCCAGAAGGTCTTAGGTAGACTGAGGTAAATGTCCGAGAATCACAAAAGGCAGATTCAGCAAATTATTTTGCCTCTTTTGAAGAAGAAGAAGAAGAAGAAGAAGAAGAAGAAGATCATCCCTGGGAAGAAATCCCTAGGAAAGATCTCCCAAAGGTTGGTGGTGCTGTTTTGTAACGCCACCCAGTGGCGAGGCCGTGGCCGCCACATACCCTGCCATGCATGGGGTGCTGCTCGCACCTTTAATTTCAAAATTAATATTGAAATTGCAATCCTACTAATAATTTAATTATTACTAAAGATGTTCATAATCTCATTGCTTGGAATAGTAAACAGTTACACTTTTTGTATACAAATTACATAATCCAGGTACATGTAATCCATTACTCCCCAAGCCTGTTGATTTTAATTAAGAATTAGGAGAATTTTCTCAACCCATAGAGATACATTTAATTCTTCAGTTTATCAGAAAAAATCAAATTCAGAATCACCACCAAATTTGTACTTACGTGCAGTACTTGAGTAAACGTACTGAATACATTCCACCACTGTATATTTTTGTGGGTGTGTGGGCATGTGTGTGCACGTTTGTGTGTGCCACAAGTGGACCAAAGGCATGCATCAGTTCATTTTTTGCTGACAAGAGCCGCCCCGAAAACAGAGAAGCTACTCATCAACTTTTAGGTCAGAGGGAGCCCAAATTGAGTGTGTGACACACAGCCGAAAGGGAGGCAGGAGGAGGAGGAGGGGGAGAACGGGGGGACTCGAAATCAATGCAAAAGCCAAAAAGTAGGGTTCTCAAATGGTCATGGTTGAAACCAGTATTCACAGTGAATTTCCGGCCGCAGTGCCATGCCTAAGTCCCCTTGATTATTTTCTGGTTCAGGGGTTGCCGCATTTCAAAGCCTCCTCTCTGCCCACGTCTGTGATTTGGTCTTGTTAAGAGGCCTATATTTCAGTAGAGAAACACACAGAAATCCTCAAGCAAAATTAAAAGTGACTATCAATCACACAGACTTTTCAGTCTTCCATTTGGGGTGTGGTGGTGGTGGTGGTGGTGTGGACCTGGACGTTGAGCGCTGTAACCCTGCAACACTGAGTGGGCTGATATTTGAGTGTGTTTTTGGAGCATGAGGTTAAATTTACAGTGAGACGGGGAAACTTTTGACTCTTAAAGCCGAGAGCCTCGAAGCTCAGCTGCTTCCACAGTGAGTAGGTCTTTGTCCTCCACGAAGATGCTTCAGTGGAAATGCACAATCAGCCTCTGTCGGATGAAAAACACTCAAATCAAATGAACATGATGTGAGTCACTGAAGAAGACACTTTGTGAGTTGAATGTGAAAATGATCCAGAATCAGATATTGACAATATGCAACAGGCAGACATGATTGCTTGCATCTTATTTGAAATATTTTTTTGATTTGTATATACTAGAGGAAAAAGTCTGTTTTATTTTGAACTGTGGTAAGGCTTTCAGAAAGTCTTATCCATCCAGTATCTAGTATATGCACATTGCTATTGTTAGCAAAATGATGTGGGATTTTTAAAAGGGCACTTTTACACAAGGTTCAGTTTACTTGTCACGAGGAGTACTGCACAGCTTGGATAAATAATTGCATAATGTCTTCTGTGGCTCTGGAGTGGGCTTTCTAAAGTTAGAAAAAAACAAAAAAAAAGAAACCTAATGATGTCCTCAGGGTTATCTCGGCTTGGGCCTGAAACTTAAAATGTTTGACAGAGAGATTGTGTTTCTGTTAAAAATTCTTTGAAATCCCACAAATTGGAGGTGTGGGATTGTAAGGATTTAAGAGGCAGGGAGGGTCTAATGCAAGACAATACTGAGTTGCATTTTGGGAGATGAAGGATCCAATGTTTTTGGACCTTAATCCAGATTCAAAGTCATGTTATCTGGCCCTCTGCTTTTTCGATATATTGATCATTCTTTTTTGAAAATCTGTCAGTTAGTTCCCCAGCTTCATAAAAGTGCAATACTATAATGCTGGAGTAGCCCTATCTTAGTTCTGCATCTATTAATCATTTAAATATCAAGTACTTTGATGATTATTTGTTGCACTAGTCAATTATGGTAACTGTTTTACCTACAAATTATTAGAAAACAGCAGAAAAAGAGCTATCTATGCTGCCCAGTAAAGATGTCCATTTGATACCACATTAAAAAAACAAAAATTAAATTCAGTCATTATTATTTGTCTATGCCCACTGAAATAAAAAGTCTTCTAAGCTTATAGAACAGAAGACTGAAGGGGATATGCACAAGCCAGACGCAAATCACTGTCACGTTACACATGTCTGGAAAAGTGATTTCTGCTCCTGAACTTTGAATATAAGTGGGACTCAGAGTGCAAGCAGTAGTTTAAACTTACTGACATGGAGACAGACAAAACACTAACTTTACATTTTGATGACAGATTACAGACTGAACAGTATGGAGTCCGGACAATAGCCTACTAATACTTACGTACAATACAGTACTTTACAGTACGTTAGCCCAAACACAGTAGCCATTGCAAACATGTTGGAACACAGTTGACTATTCAGCAACGCCAGCTGTCTCAAACAAAAATAACAAGGGGAACAATTTTGATATGTTGTTAATGTGATGTTAACATGAAACTCACCATCTGGATGTGTGTCTGTGAGCTGCTTTGCTAAGTTAGTAAGCTGGAAATAAATCCTCATTTGTCTGAAAAGTTTTTTTTGCACCATTTGCATACTGATTATTGAGAATTTATTATTAATCCCTGATGATCAGCCTTGAACTTAAAGTCCTTCCATATCCAAATCTGTTTACTGTATTTCTTTTCAAGAAGTTGAGGCGGAGCTGTCACTGAAGCTGCACATATCACTATCTGACTCGGGTTATCGTTGTGTTCCTTCCTTGCCGGCAGGTGTTCCACTTCAGAATTTTGGCATCAACTTGGTACCGAAGTATTGTTTCCCATGACATCCCTATTGCCCAGCCCCCAATGTAACATCTTCAAATCACTTGCTTTGTCCCACCAAGAGTCCAAAACCCAAAGAAATTTAACTTAGACATAAACAAAGAAAAGCAACAAATGCTCCCAATCAAGAAGCTGAATGCAAATGTTTGGCAATTTTGCTTGATAAATAACATTGATTAAACTGAATTGTTCTAGCACTGAATAGCTGTACTAGTTTCAACAGTTATAGGGACTGTCTGGGATACTCAACCCTCTGTGGCCTTTACGTTTATAGTAGATAAATATCATGACAGGCCAGTAGCATTATCTGAGTATGAGTATCGACCTATCAAATCTTGAGAAACAATCATTGTCTGTGGACTCAATTCCTGCAGGACATAAAAGGAAAAAATGAAAGCATTCAGATGAGGGACCAAGTATCTGTTTCACATAGTCCCTGTCGCTGTTCACAATGCCCCCCTCCTCCTCCCCACCATAAGACATGAAAGAGCGAACCTCATAATAAAATGGAATAAACCATCCTCCAAGGTTGAATTATTGTAATTACGTGTAATTGAGTGTTTGGCGGCAAAACCATTTCCTCCTCAGATCCCGCATTTACTTTTTGAAAATCACAATCACTTTGTTCTTGGCCCCAGCCACCGATTGACCTTCTCCAATTGCAGTCTTTCCTGAACGGCTGTGACATGAGACAGAGTGGGACTTGGGGGTGGGGGGGGGGCGCATGCTATGTTGTCACAAGATGAGTTACTCTCCACCAGTTCCATATGGTTTCAGTCATCTGTTGGGCTCATTTCTCTCTTTCCCCTTTTCTCTGTGCCTATTTATAAATACACGAAGCCGTTAGTTTGCGACGTTCTGGCCTTGGCCAGAGCCTGGGGTTAAGAATGGGAGAAACCACCAAGACACAAATTAGTTCATGTTTCATTCCAGTGTCTCTGAGGAGGTTGGTTTGTTCTGGGGCAGAAGTACGTGCCTGTACAGTAGACATGCCTGAGGATGAATAATAGTGGCCATTGTTTTTTGGTTACACTGGTCAGCCAACAGTCTCTCAGCAGAAGAGCACAAGTTTAATTGACCTCAAATGGCCAGTTGTCGTCTTGGAAGAGTTTGTCTTTTGTATGTTGTGGGTCAGCAAAGATTATACAAAAATTACAGACTGTTATATTGATGGAGGAGAAAATTGCAGTATACTGTATGTTACCTATGCTACCACAGCATAACAATCTTCCTATAAAATAGATTTCCTCAGTGAACCCGCTGACTCGTGCTAACGCCCACAATTCCCCGAGTCATTTCAAACTTACATTTCCGATATTACAACTGTCCAGTGAGGATGAGGCAATGGGGCGACCTGCTCTGTAAATGCTTCCATGGAGCTTTTTACCCCTCAAAGACCATTGTGTCAGTGTGAATGTACTCGTCTGTGTCAGCTCTGTCAAGTCGTAATTGGGCGACTGTGAAGCTGCAAGAAACTTCTCAGTGAATCTCCAACAAACGTGTCTAACTTGAGCTCAGAGGGCGAAGCAGCGTAAACTGTCCATTACAGTGTTGACGAAGCAACATGATTAATTCTGACCTGCATAACTTGCTGACTTAATATTACACTAAGCCATTTATATTTTCGGTCAGACCGCAGTGACAGGATGTGACTTTTTAATCCAAACAGGGTATTTTTCCTTAGTTGACAGGAAAATAAATACAGTTTTTTACTTTAACAAATGACTGTGAAAGCGTAGGATTACTGTCAGTAATTAATATTAAGGTCATGAAAAGAAAAAGCAACTTCAGTTCAACCATTGCTCTTTAAAAAGTAATTCAGGGGACCTATTGCCACCACTTAGTTAAATGTATGGTTGCAAGATAAAACTTATGTTCAGATTTATTTACTTATATTTAGTCCTTTTAAGTTGTTGTCTTGACATAATAATGTTTTTAACTACATTAACTTATTATTGTGTCTAATTTAACCTAAAATCTCTGCATTAATTGATATAAAACTAAATTGGTTCCAGTAACTGAAAGTAACTGGTTTGATAATTAAAATTTTCTCCACCTTGAGTTTGGGATTTCAAGTCCCCTCCCCAACCCACTTATCATGCATCAGACAGTTAAGGCTGTGTCTTATACAGAGAGAAGAGAGAAACTTGGATTGGAAAGTGAACATTTTTGGATTATATCATAAGTGACAAAAGTCCCCTGTCAGACTTAAACCATGTAGGACTTGTAGCATTTAAATACGAAATAACCCAGTGGTTGGTTATTGATAGTTATAAACAGGGATGTGGACTCGAGTCACAAGACTTGGACTCAAGTCAGACTCGAGTCACAAATTTTATGATTTTAGACCCGAAAGATTTTTTTTTTTAAAGACTTGCAACTTGGACTTTTACTCATGACTCGTGACTTCACTTGGACTTGAGCCTTTTAACTTGAAAATACTTAATACCTTCCCACAAGCCTGGGGTGTGCCATGAATCAATTCATTTCGCTTCATTTCCTAAATCAACTGAGGTAAAGTGAGGTAAGGTAAGGTGTGGTATACTTTATTGCCACACAGAGAAATTTGTTTTAGACTCCAAGCTGCTGCATCACACACCATACTACAAACGTATAAACATAAATCACACACATACACTTGGATAGCTTAAATTAACAAGTGTGCAACAGTTTCACAGAAAGAAGAAAAGTAATAAAAAAGACAATAGTTTCAAATAATATACCAGGTAAAATCAACACAACTTGACTTGTTTAGGACTCAAAATGTAAAGTTTAGGACTTGAGGCTTGACTCTGGACTTGAATGTAAAGACTTGAGACTTACTTGTGACTTGGAAAAAATGACTCAGTCCCATCTGGTTATAATTAGCAGTAACCTATAGTGATAAAACAGTTTACACAAAGAAGATTACAATAAGTAGCATTAGTCACAGTTCATGGAACAAGTAATCATTATGGAGATAATTACATATATTTGACTTTTGGTGGATCAAACTAAAATGTGACTTTGATCTTTAAAATAAAACATTCCATGAGTTATAATGGAGAAATTGTAATTCTAGTATTCATAGTCGATTTGTCAGTGGGTATCATACACTCCTCCTTGATTACATGGACTCCAGCTCAAAAGTTAGTTGCGATTGGGGATGTCAGGTTGCCATTTTCTTATGATTGGCTGATGAAAGGTATAATTTGGGACTGCCAAGACAGCAACTTCAAAAGCTTCCAGTGCCATATTAGGCAGGAATGTGAAAGCTGTCCAGGCAAAAAATGATCCAATTTTCTACTGGCTTTAATTACAAAGAGGATCCCCTTTCATTGGTGGGGCAATTGCTGTCCATTTCTGAAGACCATTGTGGAAAATGATCAAGTCAAGCATATCCAGAATGCTTAAATCTGGACTGTCGTAGTGTGGCCAAGGCATGATTATATCATATTTGAAACGCTCATATCCACAGTCTCTGTGAAACGACCTCCAAACTGATGGTAACAAAGAACCAAGAGACAGTTTAGCACCAAACAAGACACAATGATAACACTGATGGCCAAAGTCCGATCAATCAATGTCCCAAAAGTAGTTTATTTAATAACCATTTTGTTTGTGTTTGTGGTGACAGCTCAGACAAAATAAAATAAGTGGTTAAAGGGTAATGTGCCTTGTAACCATGTTGTTTTAGAAAGTTTCCCTTTCTTGGCTGTCACCACGCCAACAAAATAAAAGCATAAATTGTGGTTAATCCCTGGAGCAGAGACATTGTGCCTGAAGCCTGTTGGTAATGGGCAATGCCCTTTCTAATCTAAATAAAGTTAAGCATTTGTAACAGCGACTGCATTATGGAAAATCCAATTTGTGATTGCAACATCTGTACTTAACCTATGGGTAGTTCTTTGTTGGTCCGAGCAGCTAAGCTGCATGTCTTTTCCATGATTAGTTTTCCAGGAAACTTACGTGCGCATGACCTTGCATGCAATGCTTATGATTCATATGCAAAAACCAGGTCCTGGTTATTATGGTGGTAAAAAAGAATTAACATCTAAATATTCTCAGACATGCAAACCCATGCACGGGGCACAGAACCCAGAGATACTGTACACACACACACACACACACACACACACACACACACACACACAAGAACATACACTGTAGAAAAATCATACCGATATATAGTGGAATCAGCTAATCTTTTCTCATTAACTACACATAAATATACACATTTTATTTATTCAAGTTAATTAAACTCAAAATTTCTTGTTTTTTATTTTTTATTTCTTGTATTGTATTTTATTATTTTCAAAACACTTCAGAACTTACAAATGTGCGTTCTTACTTTATTTGAAATGATGAGTTGAATTAATGTAATGCAATGTAATTCAATCAACTCTGTTTTTAATGAAACATTATCGGTTTATTAGCAGACTTCCCAGCATGCATTATTTGAGAGTTTTTTTTAGATTGAAGAAACATGAAAATTTGCTTTATGTCTCTAGTAGACTTTAAGATAAGTCATGGTTGCTTGTATTCACTATAATGAAAACACTGAACCTTGATGAAGGTTAGTATTGAATTCCCATTACATTTAAATTTAAAAAGTTCACTGTGAGCAGTTTAATCAAAGTAGCTCCAACCTGAGCAGCTGAGGCTTAAGGTTTTTTTGTGCAAAATGAAGAACTTTAAACTGACAAGGTATCGAAGGAAATCTAATTTGTCTGCAATGTTTGTCAGAGTGACTGAGGTTCAACTTAATATTTTATTGAACATGTACAAATGAATTAATACCAAGTCTATGAACACCATATTATTCAGCCTACCAAAAAGTAATGAGATGTTTTTTGTTTGATGACCTTTTGCTTGACAATAATAATACATTTATTGTTCATGTTAATTCAAATAACATGACATCATTAGACAAAGAAAGAAACTCAGATGACTGAAACATCGTCTGACTCAAACATCTATCCTGGCGCCACCTCCAAATATCTGTTCTTCTCTGGCTCTGAAAAGGCTTCTTCTATTTGTTTCATTGACATAATGCCAACCAAAGCAAACTAGTTAATTCACCATCTTGGCCAACACTTCCCTCTCTACCCCCACCTGTCAAATTCCATCAGACCATATGTCACGAGGAGAAGGACACGAAGAAAAGGGACCATTCTCACACATTTGGGATGTGTCCAGAGGCTTATTTGTAAGCCTGCAGGGTGTGGCAGGTAAGCTTCCACCTCAAAGGCAACAGCTCCCTCCCATGTAATTGCTCTTCATCAGATCAAGCTGCATGACATTCCTGCAGACTGTTTCAAGTGACTGCTGCCAAAAGACAGAAAGTTAACTGCCGTCAGAGGACTATGTCCAATCAGGATCCGTGGTGGCTGATGGGATATCATTGTGTCATTAGCTCAGGTTTCGGACTACACCCCGCTAAAAAACAATGCAAACAAAAAATACAGCACAACTAAGCAAAACAGAAAAACACAATGATAAGCCAGTGACATACATAAAAAAAATCCCTCAGACAAAACAGTGTTATTTACCCCAATAAGACGTCCTCTTATCAGAGCTGGGACCATTCTAGCGAGTCAGAGGAAGGATGCATCCCCAGGCAAACCAGAGATAAGGGCCTTTGATAGAATTAAGCCAACGTCAAACAGCCGGTAGATGAGTTCTGTGAAGATAAAGCGGCCAGGACTGACAGGTCTGATAATAGTCCAAACAAAGAGAAAGTGGAGATTAAGGGGTTCCTTTTCAGGCAGTTAAGTGGACTGCCCAGAGGACACTCCAAAACATGGCTCATCTGTCAGGGATGGGAGGAATGGATACCATCACTGACGCTTCATCCAAGGGACAGATAGCATCTAGGAATGCCTGTAAAGAATGCTTAGTCTGTTGTACCGCTGTTCAGTATTTCATTAGTACTCTATCAGCATGTTTGCATTGTACAATATTTCTTAAACATTTCGCTGATACTCTTATTTAGAGGAATAAAATAAATGCAAAAGACAAATAAGCATAAAATACAGGTTTCAAAGAAAGCAAAACTAAAGTACTAAGGTCAAAGGGCAGACAATATTCATGGCTTGACAAAAGAACAACTGTGAGTGAAGTATGAGAAACAGAAAGACTTTTAGAGCAGTGACTCTCAATCAGTGATACTGGTATGTAAGGAGGTACCTCTCTATTTGTCAGAGGATATGTGGAACACTCAGCTAATTCAACTGAATGCAACTAATTCCACTAAGACAATAGAAATTGTAATTGTGGTATTTTAAAAAACACATTTGTGTTAAACAGGAAAATAAAAAGCCAGGAACACAACTGTAGTAATTTATAATAACCAATAAGCTGCCCATCATCCTGAGTCAGTTGTAACACATGTACACAATTCTGTGAAAGCAAGCCAGCAGAGACATTGCTATAGTTAGCTTAGAGTTATGTATGAATGATTGAAACTAGCTAAAAGTAATGGGTTAGGTTTAAATAAATTAATGGATAAAAAGTTGAAATGGTTAGCTAAATGTCATGGATCGTTTGGAACATTTTAACATAGCCAGCAAGCTGCCTAATAAATACAACAGGTGAAAAAGCTAAAATACATTTGATATTTGAGAGTAATAGGGATACAGTTGAAATAGTTAGCTGAAAATAACTTAAATAAGTTAACAGTTGAAATGGCTAAAAGTAACAGTATGAATAGACATAAATAGCTAGAGAACACAAACTGATGAATGAAATCAGCTAAAAGCGATGGAAACATAATTGGAATAGTTAGTTAAAAAACAATGTATGAATGATCAAAAGCAGTTATGGGAAAAGTGATAAAACTTATAGAAAAGAGTTTAAATGAGCTACTTAAAGTTCAAATAGGTATATTATATTATTAGCTAAAGAGTAAGGGATAAAAGTTTTGATATAGCCAGCAAGTTGGCTAATGACTAGCCTACAACAGTTGAAAAAGCTAAAAGTAATAAATTCACGATTGATAGTTAAAAGTAAGTAAAAAAGTAACTACACCTAATAAACAATTAAAATAGCTACAAATAATGGATTTACAGACTTAGTTAAAAGTCAATAATTTCTTGCAATTGTTAGCTAAAAGTGATGGAACAGTTGAAACAGCTGATAAATAAACAGCTGAAAACTGTAATTACTCTAAAAAAAAATAGCACAAATTGATAGCTGACATGAGCTAAAAGTAATTGATATACGGTTGTGTGTTGGTTGAAAGAAATGATTTAACACTATACAGTCCAGTATAAAAGCATTAAATAGCATCCAGGTTACAATCCATTTATAAGAACATATTTGAGTGGTGCAGGTGAAGCAGCATTTGAGATAATCTAAAAGGTCTGTGAGTACCTCAGACAAAAAAGGAAACACAGTACTGGAGAATAAGTGTTATCTGTGAAAAGATGGCTTTTCAGCATATACAGAAACACACTCTGAAACATATGTAGATAAAATCAGCTGTTGAAGTAGCAGCCTGTCATCCTTTTTCCCTCTCTGGCCCAGTACAGTACACGCCTGCAGCAGGCTCAATTAGTGCGTTTCATCCCGTGGTCAGATAAAAGTTAGGAAACTTTAATGCTCCGTTTGACTCCTCATATCAACACATTAAGTATTATAAAGTCAGTCATGCCTGTAACCTTGGTCCCTGAAAAGCTGCTCTCTTTCCACAGTCAACGCTAAAAACGAGTGAATGAAAAAAAATGACGAGGAGTTAATGCTGAGGCAGCAAAAAGGGAGAGACAGTCACAGCACTCAGTTGTAACACAGTCTGGCACAACACTAACAAAGGAAATGAGCAAACCACACAGCAAATAACAGACTTTTATTCAACACTCTGGGCCTCACTGCTTACATCTGGGTGCCAACCTCAGTCACTTACAAATAAACGGGTTTAAGAGAAATATTACGCACAAATTACTACATTTGTCTAGACAGGACATTATTGTAGCTTTACTTACATTGGCATGACCAAGTTCAATTTTCATAAATATGTATATTGGTGTATGTCAAACATTTACAGCTTCCAAATTCGCACTTAGGAGCAAATGGCATGAATCAGCAAATAAACTACATTTCTTTCAGTGTAAAACTATACATACGAGTTGGACTTTCCTGCCACATAACTAAACTAAATTATACTTCCTACAAAGAATACATTTGACTTCAAGAATTTGAGAGCTTAATAGTTGTAATTCCACAGCTATACAGTACATTGCATAATGCACTGCATTCACCTGGGAAAATATTTCAAGGTTATGTGAGCTTTGTTAATGTATCATTTGTTACTTTGTATTAATAAGTATGCGCTATACTCTCATCATTGTATATAAATAACTATGACATCAACTATCATCAAAATCAAATCAGTTTTTCAGTCCACAATAATATACTGTATGTATTCACGGAGACCTAATTTTACCCCTGAAATAGCCACAAAGGCAGAGTAAAAACCATATGAAATGTGACTCATTACAGTTTTCATTATACTTCACATGATTTATCTGTCTTTCACTCTAAGACTCTGAAGTGGTAATAAGGCGATGTCAGGCACCAAATATAGTGAATTCCTTCATTATCACTGTCATACACAGAAAAAGCAGAAATCCAGCAAGATCAGTATTGTAGCAATTACAATATAGTACCAATAATTTAAAAATACATCTGTAAAGAGTATAATCAAGAAGAACATCAAACAAAATGTCTGGCATATGAAACATACTAGTTTCATCAGGTTTTGAGGTTTTGGTTTCTTTTGATGAACAGCTGAAATCTCCCATAATGCACAATAGTAATATTTTAAAATCATGTGTGGTCTTAGCAGTATGGTTGCTCGTACATTGCAGTAAACACAAGTGACCTTGTTTGCAGGTGGGAAGCCAGTGAGGGATCATGTTGTCGCACCAGGGACTACTACTTGTTTGTGGTACCTGCACAGATGGAGGTGAGCCTTTCGGGAGTAAACTACTGCGTGCATCACACATTCCTGGTGACCTGGCTGGCACATGGAAAGAAGTGAATGGTTGCTTCATGTGTGTCAAAGCAAACTCACGGTTGCCCACAGTCTTTCCAGGCGAACAGTGGAGCCAGTGGAGCGTAAACAAGAGCAGCAGTACAAGGGCATACTTCAGATATTTTTGAATTATAGCAGGAAAAGCACAGGTACAACCAGCAGAGATAATTATGGCTGCACTCCATTTAGGTTTCCAAGTTCCAGACTCATGGTACTGTGCGCGATGGCTCACTTGCATGGCTTTTTTTTAAAGATTATTTTCAGAGCTTTTTAGCCTTTATTTGATTGGACAAAATAAAATAAAGGGCTACCACAGCACTCCTAATATGGCTTTTATAATAGTAAAAATACTATAGTACTACAGCAAAAACATCTGCTGTGAAAAAGGTCAATTGGCCATTCCAATTAGGGCGAAATTACCAATAGACCAGGTATCATAAATATATTTGTACCGAAAAGTAGACTTGAATGTGTAGCAGCACATCATCAGGGGGGTCAAACCCTCGGTCTAAATGATGATATGAAGAGCTGACATCAATGGGAGAAAAAGCACTGGCATTGACCTCACAAACTGGATCACTGTTTCTCAATGGCAGAATATGGAATGCACCTCCGACCCAATTAAATGCGCTGTTTTTAGTATGTCACCACACCACGCCAGACTGCAAGCATGCAAGTTAAAACTCTACATGGTTGCATTCATGTGAGTGGCCCAATCTAGAAGAAACATCACAATGCAGAGCTGAGTGGCCCCGACAGCTCTAGATGCTGCAGTCCACAGTATTAGACCTGCTACTTAAATAACAGTCAGTCAGTCAACAACAGAAGACTGGGGTTAACCCTCTCTCTCAACCGCGCCGGTTACACCTAATGAAACGTCAGCTAAGTTTTAATGTCCCTACTCAGTGGTTAACTTAATGTTATTAAGCTAATGTTTGCTGGCTACCTATGCTGAATAATGTCAGCTTATGCTCTGTCTTTTTTTGCTCTCAGCATGAATTCGTTTAATGATAAGCTGATAACCTTAGTCTTAAATAAATTCTTTAATTGCATATTTTGACATTTTTAATACATACAATGATTGTACATTTAGCTTTTCATGTGTGTGTGTAGTGTGTCTTTGGCCTACATTCAGTCTGTGAAATGCCATTTAACAAAGAACAAGGAACAACAATAATGATTATCATTATTAATCATTTAGGTGTAAAGCATGCACATTCAGAGATTAACACAATGCTGTACTAAAAAACAAAACAAACAGTGAGACCAAATCATGTGCTGCTGGTGCGACCAACTGAGAAAGCTGGTAGCACCACTGCTACGAATGTAAGGGTTAGTATGGAACCCTGCTGTACAAAAAAAAATACATTACAGATTTCAGCTTCAACACAAACACATGACAATACTACTTGAAATTATGTTGACTTGAATGATTACGTTTTGCAGACAGACACAAGTTACAAACAGGCGGAACGAGTCATTTTCTACAACTTCAGTTCTTTGGAAGTGGCTCTTCCATTTGCTTTTTCATCATCTTAATTTTTAGTGTGTAATATTCTTCTTGCAGCTTGAGGACGGCCTCTTGTCTTCTCAACACAGACATTTCCAAATCCATTCGCTCTTGCAAAGTTGTGCAGTGCGCTGAGGGAGGAGAAGCAGAGAAGGGAGTATCTAGCCGTTCTGCTGAAGTAGAGAAGCCGGCAGCACGATGGTTACTTAACTGCACTGTGAATGATTTTGGAACATTAGTAAAAGTCATTTTTTGATCTGCTGGAGATGTGGGCGGATCAGGATATGTAGGAATATCCAGCTCTGTCAGTGGATGTTTGTTTGAGAATCTTCCATCGATTGTGTGATCATTTCCATCTTCATCACCGCTGAAAAAAACAAAAACAAAGCTTGTGTATAAATTTGTTTGACAAAAAAAATTGCATTTCATCCTTAAAGCCTCTGGAAATTTTGAAATGATAAAATGCATATATGATATCAAGATAAGTTAAAAGTTATTAAGCATCTACAGAAATCTCATTGAAAATATACCTTCATATTAAGCAGAAAACCTAGTAGATAAGAAATCTATATTTATAATATAATTTAGTGTATGTGGTGTTTCTCATGTGTGACAAACATAGCAGGGGTGAAATAAGCAGTACATGCCATGTCTCAGCATTTCTTGCTTTGAAACTGCAGTTAGCAAGGGCAGTCTCAAAAAACAGACTCAGTCAGGCTGGGTATATTTTATATTGTTTAAAACATGACTGGAGGTGGCCTTTAACAGTTTGGGTCCAAACTAACATTACCTCCCGCAGATTAAGGCAGTGGTAGACCAGCAACCCTCGTGTTCTGCAAGGTAAAATTACTGTTTTTGTCAAAGGAGCTTGGAGTGATACAACAGCTTCAGTTCCCCACTGTGAGGAGCCAGATTAAGTGGGAACAGAGAGGTTTTGTGCACCTGATTGGTGGGGCAACTGACATCATGGAATTTTTATGATTGGTTCAGAAATAACTGTGTAATTTTCGTAATAAATGTCCGAGTACAAACACATCCAACACAAACCAAATATCAGGAAAATGTCAAAAACTTAAATGTCAGTATTTCGAAATGTTCACAATGAGGTTTTTACATTACTGAAACGTAACAGTGACATTTAAGTGCAAGTTTGTGAGAAAATACTATACCCTTGTGGGTGGACAGACCCCAATTACAGAGAGGTATTTTCAGTTAATTAATGTATACAATTAAGTTCTGCTTTGACATTGTCTAGGCACATGAAAAGAAGCCAACAAATACACATTACACACATTACCTGTTTTGTTGAGTGTCCACAAACTCTGAGATTGAAGAGTTTTCTCCATCTTGTTGCAGCATGTTTGAGAGGTTCATCACAGAGATCACTACTTGAGTCACAGTACTTAATTGTTCAAGGGACAGACCTTCTGTGAATGGAAAATCATGTTATACATTAATTAATAGTAAGCACAATACAAACAATAAAACAACATAAAAAGTCATGATGTTGATTTGCTTCTTTGTTCCTTTATGTTTTTAACTCAAATGGTATTTTTCTGCGTCTCCACCTTGAAGGTCTTTTTTTTTCTTAGATTAAATTTAATGATACTAATTATAAGATTAAAATTACATTTTTATTGCTCACAAAAAACAGATTTTCCTCACCTGTCCCCGCTTGCCTTTTCTGTCGTTTGATCTCCTCCCTTGACTTTGCCAGCAAATTTTCCCACTTTTTGTTGCAGTCAGAAACTGTACGCTGGATCTGTGGAAAGGCAGCATTGATAGCTTGGGCAATTTCCTCCCAGGCTTGTCTTTTATCCTGGATTGAAACTCCAGTGCTGCACTTCCCTCTGATGATGCCTTTCCTCTCCTGCATTAACTGAGCAAGAAGGAGACACTCCTGGTCAGTCCAGTTAGGTCTTCGCTTCCTGCTGGACATCCCTTCAATAAGCTGTAGGGGCATTTTTCTGAAAAGAACACACACACACACACAGATCGATTAGAGCTATTATTCGATTAGTTGTCAACAATTCAATTCAACAAAATCAATTAATCATTCTGAGACATTTTTTTAAAGAAAAGAAAGTCCAAATTATTTGAAATGTGAATATTTTTTGATTTCTTAACTCCCATATGAAACTAAATGATTATCTTTTGAGGGTGTCATCTTGGACTTGGGGAAACAGTGATCATAATTTTCTACCATTTTCTGACACTGCATGGACCAAATAACCAGAGCCCAACCAATATATTGGTTACCTGATACTGGCCTATCATAGCTATATTGGTCTATATCGATATCAGTATATATATTGTCTGATATGTGCCTTGTGCCTTGATGAAAACTTTATTTAACATGAAATAATGCAGATTGTTTTTATTTGTTACCTTTATTAGCGGCATTTTATGATAGTTGATCCCTTTTCTTAAATCAGGTTGGTTACATACATATATTTTGCTCTATGTGATTTTTTACTTATAGTTTTTTATATAATTTTTTTTTTTTTTTAAAGTAATGAAAGCTTGCTGTTTCAGTGCTCTGATGTCATTTTGGACAATGAAGTTTATTGAACTGTAAAATATCCTGCCTCCATTGCATATCTTTGTCATGAGTGTTCACCATGATGGATCATCGCAAAAAATGTGTGTTTAATGTTTATATTCTATCTTAATATACTCTGTGGAAAAAATATTGGCTGATATATTGATATCAGAATATCTTTTTTCCGTCATATCAGCATCAGCTCTGGCCCCAACAATACAGTATCAGTTAGGCCCTGCAAACAACTAATTCATTAATCGAGAAAATGTTTGACAGACTAAGAAATGTGAAAATAACCATTAGTTTCAACCCTAGATTTGATGATTGATTATCTGAGTATATCTGGCCCCATTTCTTCCTTGCAACATATATATACAGATCAGAAAATTCAATATGTCTAAGTTTAATATACTATTAAACCTAATCGTCAAACTGAAAAGCAAAGCCTTCCACTTAAGTCTCTTTAAACTTAAGTTATTATATTTAAGAGATTTTTTGGAATTTTTAAGATTTCCGTTACCTGCAACTCAATCAAGACGAAGAGTAACTTGAAATCAGGTCAAACGCTTGCAGGATGTAAATACTATGAGCCACAGTACACGTTATAGTAAGTAATTTCTGATAAAACCTTAAGGTAAAATGTAAGGCTTTCTTCTCCGTCTCAGGGAAAATCCACAGCGTCGCGGGATGATGACGTCCTCAGTTGGTGACGTGTCAGTTTGTTTACAGCGATCCCTCCTGCGCTGCAGCAGCTGCACAGACATGGCTGTGGATATAACTTTACTGTTCAAAGCCAGTGTCAAGACAGTGAAGACCAGGAACAAGGCAATAGGAATCGGCTTTGACTCCACCAAAGATGAGATTTTCAAGAGGAACAGACCAAAGAGTGGCTTCTCTCCGAAGGCGAAAGAAGTGGTGAGTGTTTCCTCAAGCTAACTGAAGCTAACTGGGCTAGCATGGATACACACTTACCTTATGTGTAATGCTAGCGAAATACTGGACTGTTTTAGTGAAATTGTTGTCCATAGAAGTAGCAGTAAGCCCTGGAAATATACAGTAAGGTAGGTTATTCTCTGACATGCTCGATGCTGGCAAACTGAAAATTGGTTTTTGAGTTTAGTACAGTGTGCACCAGCTGTTTTTACTTAGCAAGGCCTCTCTCAGCACTGTATATCACTATACCTATGTGTTGAATGCAACACGAATCAATAGACCCGTCTCACAGCAGCCAGGTTGACATGAAATAGCATGATAAACCCAGGTGTAACTGATGATATTAATTGAGCTTCTGTTCCATTGAGGTCAAACGGAGTCAGAGTGCTGCCATTGTGCATGTTGGCTAACTGGAAAGCCTCTGCTGTTAGTATTTATAACACCTGTGTTTACCCTACTATTTCATATGAATATGTCTGCCATGAAAAAGGTCTGTTGAGAATAGGAGTTGGCAAATGGGATAAAATCGCAATATGTAAGGCAATATATAAGTTATTTCTGTGATGATGATAAATGTACTGACAAATGAATTAAAAAACTGTTAATATGCGCAAATAAACATGCGACAATGTCTGTTTAATGCTAATTAAGCAAATCAATCAAGCATATCTGTCAAATCAAGGCACTTTATCACATTGATACTAAAATTTTATAAAAATTCAGTTGTCGTGCTTATTGATTTTTAACATTGCTATTGATATTACTGGTATAGTTACCTTAGTATAAAAGGTGTTAAGAAATTTCTGGCAGTTGACAGTTTTCTGTGTATGTGATACAACAGGTGTCACCATACTGGTCAATCTTAATGTGATTCATCCCCATAAGTGCGATATGTGCTGGTTTAGTTTATAGTTAATAGTATTATACACTAGAGGACACAATAACCATATCTATTAAAATCAATAACCATATCTATTAAAGTCACACATGATAACATAGCAATTGGGTTTGGACATTAAATTTTCAAAATGCATACATCCACCAGCAATGTTTGAATTCACCAGCCACTCAATAGTAAATCAGTTTTTTGTGTCTGAAATCTACTAGCCACTTTCTTATTTTACCAGCATTTGGCCAGTAGTAATTTTCCACCCCGACAGCAATATGTGACTTCTGTGATCTCAGTCATGTCCAAGAAATAATTTCACAGCGTATACGGATAAATATTAACTGTATGGTCTTGACTGTGTATATCTGCTTTATTTTCTCCCTGTGAATGTGTTAGTTACATACAACTTTAAAAAAGGAAATGACTTTTCCTTAAATGGTGATGTACTGGTTTACTTTAAACTTAAATTCAATTTTACAGGTTATGGAGTGCATCATCATTCCCTGTATTTAGCTCAGAGTAGCTTTCCACAGAGCCATTACCTACACAACAGTGTTTCTTGGTTTGTCTTTCACTGCATCATTCTTGTCAGTTACACTGGAATGTAATGCTGGCTTTTAATACATTTTGACTGTTTTTCCAGCTCATCTTGCAGGGTGCCACTGCCCACTGTTCTGGTGTTGAGTTGTAAAAGGCAGTCAGCAAATAGGACTTGAGATTAAATGTCATAGAGTTGGCCAAAATGTCTTGTCTGTGTGTCCTTTGGCACAAGTTGTGCTCTTGATGGATGGACAAACCAGAGTTTCATGTGTTGTACATACTTTATGTACAGTATACTTGTGTGTATCCCCGCTCTGGAGCCACTCCACAAGTATAGAAGCATAAATGTTGCTGCATAGTTCAAACTTAATTGGCAGTGTCCTCTTCTGCTGTGTTAGCCTGCTTTGTTACATGCCTGCTCGACCATCATATTCCAGCAAAACATGAACATATGGCCAGCAATTATTATTGATATCATTTTCAAGTAGACATGAATAAATACTGATCTAAAGACTGCAAAACATTACAATAACTTAAGCTAGTCCACTTCTGAAGATAAATTACTTCCAAAATTATCATCTACTGTACACAGAGAAATTAAGATTACTGAAATATCTTAGCGCTCATAAAATTGCCACTATTTATACTTGACCCCCAGTCAGACTACAGGAATGTTCAAATCCTGCCCAGTGTGGGCAGTTCAGAATAAATGCCTGCTCTGCTTGAGATCTGGGAAGACAAAAGCTAAATTGTTTGGGGGAAAAATCACATTTGGCCAACTGGCCAGACTGAGCAGTTTTGAGCCCAGAATATTTTGTGCCAACTGTCAGGTCAGAGTACTGCTTCTCCCCGAACACTGACAGGCCTGGATTCTGGGCTTTGAACTGACCCGGAAAATTGGCCAATGTGATGTAGACTTTAGGCTGTCATAGATGAAACATTACTTATAAAAATAGTGAAGAGCTTTGACCTCTCTTAATCTAGCTTGAAAAGACCTGGCAAGATTTCTTATAATGTCCTGACTAATTAAAACAAGAATTCAATCTTGGACGCATGTTCAATCATCGGTTTTAATCCCAAGGGCCTGACCAATACTGGATTTTTGGGGCAAGTACCAATTCCAATGTTAGGTTATCAATATTGTGATCAGTATATCAGCCAATATTCTTCATACATAATGTAGGTCTAATATGCAGACTATATACATAAAAACATTTCTTTGCAGCCAACATTTGATGCAAAGATGTGTAATGGAGCTGTGTATTGCCAAGAATCTGACAATACCATATGTATCATGATACAGGGGT
Organism: Lutjanus campechanus; assembly: GCA_027495735.1. NCBI lineage: Eukaryota > Metazoa > Chordata > Actinopteri > Lutjaniformes > Lutjanidae > Lutjanus > Lutjanus campechanus. Next base: position 13,116 of record JAJHUR010086171.1, on the reverse strand, counting down.
TATGAATAATTATTTCTCAGCTTGATTCTGATTGGTCGATTACAGAATTCTAAGGTCTGTTATTTCTCTACAGCAGACTGTTTCTATGAAGAACAGACCATTGCTATGGATGCAGTTCTGATCATAGACTCTGGAGGAGCAATAAAATCATTTTTACTCCATAAAATCATTTTAAAATTAATATTCTATGTCAGATCATAGTTTTTTGTGGGAAGTAACCATGTAATAAGCTGGATAATGTACAGTGAGCAGGTAATTATTGCAGAATAAATCTCTTCAGGATGATTCCAGACCAGCATCACCCTGTCAGCATTTGTTCCGCAGTTATGGCCTGCTCACTGTGCGTTATTGCTTCCATATACTGCAATATATTGTGATTCAGTAAGCAAGGTGATATGCTATGTACTATTTTTTTTTTAATCTAATTTCAGGAAAACTGTCAGTAAATTGTCCAAACTGATATGAACAGTAAATTTTCAGAGCTATTTTTAATAATTATAAATAAAAAACTCAAAGAGACCAAAATATATGTATTTAAGAGTTAAAAAAGGAATGAAATATATGCAGAATACTGCCTATGGAGGTAAAAAATAAAAACAGTCTGCATGATCTGTTTTCATTTAGGTGCATATTGGACAACACATCTCTCGCTACTGGTATACACAGATATAACTGCGATAGATCAATCTTGGGTTGATAATATCAGTCGACCAATGTATCGGTCAGGCTCTAGTAATTGCATTGTCAGCAAGGACATTTTATTTCAGTACCTCTTTTGAAAAACTTGGTTTAGTTGTAGGAAACTGCACATAACTTTAAACACATTGATGAAAAAATGTTGTTTTGAGCCTCTTGTCATGGGACAGTGACTTTAAAGACTTGGCAGAAAGGGCAACATTGGTGTTTAATTAGTTCAGAAAACTTCACAAAACATCTCAAATTTTATTCTTCCATTGAGGTACTGAGACATCATCAGTGGTTGGCAGTAGGAGATGGATCATTGGCAACTAAAAGGCTTCGCTCCATGTCATGAACGTTGTTACTGCAGCCAGAAGTCCTTGGCCTGACATGAATATCATGAACACAAACCTCTTCAAAGGCACCTTGAAAAACCACTTTACGTTTCCCTCGGGGAGTCAGGACTTTAAGTTGTACCTGATGTCTCCAGCCATCATTCTGAGAGGCGAACGTGAGCCGAGTCGCTGCAGCTCTGCACAACCAGGTTTTTGTTATGTTCTGTTACATTGATATTAGAAATGGTGGTTTAATAAAAGCAGTGGTGCTGATTCAAAGAAACCCAAACCTATCCTGCGGTGCCTGCCCTCTGCTCTCCTCCCCCCCTACCGCTGTCTCTCTCACGCTGCAGATATAATCTCAAACCATCTCAGTGAAGCAGCTTTTGTAGAAATTGAAATTGCAAGTTTGGAATGTCCTGACTGCTTACAGTTATGTTGCGGTTTTCAGCCACAACTCAACTATCCATTCTTCTCTGTACAGTCTGACACAGGCAGCATTTTTTGTGCAAGTCAGTCCCCTCTTCACATGTATGACTCCATAAACATGCTGCAATAACATTTTCTTTCGGCTCTCGAACAATTTCTCGGGGAAAGCCGATCCTCCCAAGAGCCAGTGATTAAAGGTGGAAGATCAAAACAGAGAAAATATTAAATTAGGTCCCCAGTAACAATGTTGACGGCCGGCACCTAATGCACAACAGATGTGGGTGCCCTTCAAGACATGCATAACTCTCCAAGTTCCCACTGAAGCTTCACAAAAATAGAAGGAAAACATCAAAGTTGACAAATACACAGTGGTCCTATGAGGCTTTTTCCCACTCAAGCAGCTCAATGAGAAAGAAATGTAGCTTCTTTCAAGGCGATGCAGAAAAAAAGGCTCGATTTACTAATAAGAGGGCCAGTGTTTACAGGGTGGGGTTTGGTCAGGGGAATCTTTTACCTCATAGGGGTCGGTTTGGGGCACTGTGATCTCCATTTCACCGCTCACCTCGTCTCGTCTCCGCAGCATGCTGCCCTTCTCGAGTTTAAATGGAGGAGGTCACTTTAAAATTGGTAAATTGTGTGTAGAAAATAGTGCTCAGCTCCCCACTGTGCCTTTAGTATTTGTATTTCCAAAATTGGCTCCTTCTCACAGTGTTTTCTTAGAAACCTTGAAAAGTGTGGCCCTCAGCCAGCACTTAAAAGTATGTTGTGCTGTTAGAGGCAGGGGGCTCTTCCCTAAGACAACTTTCACATTGAAATAGTATGCTCGTATATTCTCAAAACATTTAGTTTGAATTTTAAGAGTCTGGCTTACTTGATATTATTGTTGGTGATGATCAAGTTTCAAAGTCCAAAATGTTTTTTAAACCTTCACAATTTTATCAAAGTTAGAGTTTGGGCATGCTCTGAAGTAGCGATTTTCAAAGTAGGGCATCCCTCAGGAAAGTGCTAAAAAAATTTAAAATAAAACTGAATTATAATTATGTGAATTATTATAAAGTATAATTTATAATAATATATAACATATTGAAAACTTATTTGCCATGCCCATGTTTCTAATTGCTTACCAGTCAAAACATCATTTGTTTCATCATAAGCTGTTAGTGTTGACCCGGGCAGGTCTGTACCTTCCAAGAAGCTGATCTGCTCCTAAAATTTAGTTAGCTAGCACATACCTAATGCTAACTCACAAAACTGAACACGTTTCTATAATGGGAAAGACCTGACAAGCAGGCCAAGAGCCCAGCTGACAAAAGCTCATTTGCAAAACATCCAAATTAATCCTGGCCAGGTAAAAACTTGAAAGTATATTGCAGCATACTTAAAGTATAGATTTACAGCCTCATGTAAGAATGAATATGAATGCATTATCTATCAAGGCAAATGCATTATCTGCTTGGAGACCCTCTCATAAGAGTGTTTAAAATCATCTTAACCTCAGCATCAATTGAAACAAAAGCACCCAACAGAGGCTGAAAAAACAGTCAACTCAGCAGTTTTTAAAAGACATTTTGCGTCGGCCATAAGCTAAGGCTGTTTTGGGGGTCTATGCATGTAAAAGTTTGGGAACCCCTGCTCTGGTCTAAGTGGGCCCAAATAATGTCAGATTATGATTTTTTTTTCCCAATGAAATATTCTGGGATATATTAAATCAGTGATCTGTGAATTTCAAAGATAGACCAAACATAAAAGTGGTTTGTAGGATAATTTTAATGATTCTATTGGTGTTGTCATTCAGATGAAACTGGAGCTAAGCAGCCACAACAGCAGCTGACATTTTTAAGTTGTCATTAATGTCAGCCATTTTGGGAGTAAAGTGCACAAGTGTGGAAATCTGCCCTTTTGTCTTGAAGTACTGAAGGCAAAATGTACCTTCTTAAATATTCATAAAATACCCTTAACAAATACCCTTAATGATATTTCTGGGAATAAAAAATGGAGGTTGCAAAAGTACATGCATTTGTTACCCAAGTAGAAGCACAGATACTTGTGTAAATGACTCTGGTAAAAGTAGAAGTACTGATTCAACTTCCTCACTCAAAAGTGAAAAAGTGCAGGATCTGGAATGTGCACAAAGTTTAGCAGTACAAAGGAGATGTCTACTGGCTGTTTCTGTGCAAGGCTCCATAAAAATCACATTTTCTCAGCAGTGGAGCCTCTGTCTCTTTTGTCTTGTTATGTCTGCTGTGCATGGTATGCGCTGATGGATACACCAAGAAGTCTTTTCTATGTGTTACTTTCCCATCCATTTAGGTTGAAAGCGGTTAGGAAGGAAAAGCAATGATGCAAAATAAAGATAATAATTCCACTAAAATGCATTAAAACTAAAATGAGCCTGTTTTGAAAATGTAAAGAGTAGAGAGTGCAAATATTTATGTTAAAATGAAGGAAGTAAAAGTAAAATGTTATGAGAATAAGAAATACTCAAGTAAAGTACAGATACCTGAGAAATCTACAAAAGCAGAGTAATGAAGTGTTTGTGTTTAGTTACTTCCCACCTCCGAAAAAACACACTCATCAAGTCACAAGCCACATTGGCACGCAGGTAAAAACATGCTAACATACAGCTGTCAGAGTCGAGGCTGTGCTCAGTCAGTATATTTGAGCCATGGGGAAGTGATTTGCAGGGATCACCCTGAGATGAACGTGCTGCTAAATGGTCCCTTTACCAGTTGGCCTAATCTCTGTGCTGTTTTCCCACGAAAGCCAGGCAAATTGAATTTTGAGGCATCTGCTGTCAGGCCTGAGCACAATCTTGATTGTGTTTCACTGCGTGCAACAAAGTGTTTTTGCATGATTCATGAAAATGAGAATAAAAGAGGAAAAAGTGGTGAAACGCAGATTTACAGATGTATGTCAAACTCTAAATCATGAGATGGACACCAGATACTTTGCAGACTAAATAGTTTAAGTGGAACAAAAGTAATGTTGAGCTCAATATACAAGGCTCAGTTTAAGCTTTTAAACGTGTAGCAAAACCAAAGCAGCAGCTGTTGAAGGTTTTTGAAGAATGTTGTCAGGCTTTGTCATTAGACAGTTGCAGTTATTGTGATTTACAATCACTCAAATACTACAAATACACATACTTCACCCTGACACTCCAAAATACAGAGTCTGAACCATGAAACTACAACAGATGTGTTGTCCTCTAAACGTGTTCTTTTTGTTCTAGATTAAGATGTGACTGTAAGACATGGGGTATTAATTATGTATAATCATTTCACATTGATATTGAACACATCGAGTGAAACTAAAGCAGATAATGTTGTTTAACTAACAGTAAACATATTGTTTACTTTTCAGTTGCGGTCACCATTCATCTACAGTAGATGAAAGATATTGTTTAAGGCAAAGGTCAACAGAAAAAGATTGTTTTCAAAGTCAGGCAGAGTTACTGTGGTTTCTGCCTCAGAGGTGCAGACTGTAAGTCTTGTTTCCATGTGTCTAATGTATTACAGTTACAGTAAAATTTGTCATCCACACAGCTGAAATGTCTGTTGTTTTCAGGGCATACCTACTTTGCTTATAGTTGCTTTTTCCTTTCCTCAAATTATATGGCTTTATTCAAATCAGTTGTACTGTATCAGATGCTGAGAGGACAGTTTTTACAAGTCCACTCGTTTTTGTCTTTACAGCAGTTGCCTTACATTGACCTTAGACACCAGATTTGAAATTTAGAGATTTGAGAGAGTGTGAAGAAGAGAGAGAGAAGTGATTTCCTGTCACCCTCTTCTGAATTTTTTTTAATGCATTTTATATTTTACAACATTATGTGGGATTAGAAAGGGAAAGGTTGTCACCCATCATGTTTTTTACATAAATGTCCTTGTTATTGTCAGATCAGAAGCATTGACATATTTATTGGATTTTTTAATTTATCTTTTTTATTGAAGTTACTTTTTTTTAAGTATCTAGCATAAGTTGTTATGCCCATTATCATGAATTGTATTCGACTTTCTAAATGGTAGGGATTAGTGATAGACCGAATCAAGCTGATTATCTGGCATTTTCAGATAATTGCATCAGCGAGTATCTGCACTCACAAGGCTGATAAAAAGTGTCTGTAGGCAGCCTTGTCAATGTGGGTGAGTTTTGGGAAGGTGGTGAAAACGTTTTGAGCAGTTTTGAGCGCTGGACTATAACTCTCATGCATCCTGCTGTAAACGTTGCCCCAAATTTCCTCAGTCACCATCGTCTTTTATAAATGTTAACATCATTCTCCAATCCTCAATCTAATTTTGACCGTTCACTGGCCTGTGTTAAATATATATTGCATTATACTGATTAGAATAATGCTGTTAAATGGCATCTTTTCTAGTATACTGAAACCTGCTCTCCCATAAATACCAGTTGTTCAGAACTCTATGGCATGTTATAACCCAATGTACTTTCTTATTTCATTAATTTATAAAAAATCTATCTAAAAGAGAATTTTACTGGATAAGATAAATAATAGTATACTACATCATATTTCTCTGTTTCGATATCGGTTTATCTATCAGCCAGCCATCGGCCTCCCTGCTCTCTAAATATCGGCATCAGCTATTGGAAAAAACCCATACTGGTCAACCACCAGCAGGGACAGTGGAAAATAGCGCAAGTTACAGATGTGAAATTTTTCTGTGTTTGAGGTTGTTTTCCATATTGCCATCCCAACTAAAATATCCACATATATTAATTTGTATATTTAAAATGTGTAATCATTTTTTATCTTATTTTATTCCTAATAGGTAAAACAAGGCTGAAACTTCCAACCTGAAACAGCCTGTTCACTTGCAGGCACACACAGTTCAAATGAGTTGAGAGAAGCCACAAACAATGTGGGTGATGACACAATTGCAAGGCTTCAAGGAGCACCTTCCCAGTGTAAATCCAAGGTGTGTGTGTCATTTTGGATTTTACACTTCAAAAGAGCAAGTGAGGCTCGATATGAGTAGAACTTTCCAGGCAAGTCACTTATCATAGACTGCAGTAATAAAATCAGCATGTGGGTGAATGTGACTCAATACTAGGTAATACTTAAGCTGAAAACACTGACTGAGAGAAAGGAAGGAAACCTGCTGATTTACCTGATAAACAGACTTTAGAAAACATGTTCTCATTATTCAGAAATATGTTGCAGGAATCACAAACGGTACTGTTGCAGTAATACATAATCATGCTCCTGACAGAATCATAATACATACTGTGCAATACATCAAATGTAGCTTTTCTAAAAACAACAGCTTTATCTGACCTGTCACTTGATGTCACACATGCCCTTCATTATTGTCTCTAATGTTGTGTACTGGGGTGACCATGTTTTTCGTGAGTTAAACGTGACGGGCTCAGCCAGTGCATCTGTTTCTTATGAAATTGATTGTTGAAACGTGATTTAATTGCCTCAAAATGCAGCAGTGTAGTTTCCACTGAATTTTGTCCAAAACTCAAAAACCTATGAGACCTGTCTCAGCAGTGATGTCACCTACACAGTCGGTTTCTGTTAGGTCTCAGATTGTGATTGACAAAGATTTCAGCACTTTCAATTTGTTGGAAATGGGAGAGTCTTACAGCTCAGACAGTGGCCGTTATGTTGCTGAAGTTTTATATTCTTTACAACATCAGTGTTTGTTTGTTTGTTTACATTTTGTATCCATGCATGATCTGATCCACATGTTTACAAGTGCTGCTTACTTCAGCTTTGAATCTAAATGAAATATTCTGTAAGAATCAAAACACATGAATACAACTTAAGTGCATTTCAAAAAAGGTCAAAGACCATTAAATTAGCTAAATAAAATGACAAAAATCAACCCCAAAAAACAATGGGTGATTGGCTCATGTCCTAAGCCAATTGAAGACAGCTAAAATATTTTTCTGATCAGTTAACCCTGTTTTTTTGATTAATGGATAAGTTATTTATAGAATGTCAGTAAATAGCCGAGAGCTGATGGTCATGTAATAAAATGTCTTGTTTTTTCAGTCTAACCAGAAAATATTCGCATTTGAGAAAATGGAGCCAGTGAGTTTTTTTGTTATCATCAAAATAGTTGCACACTGATTTTAAGTTTGATTGGCTAATTAATCAGTCGACTGCATTAGGCTAAATACTTCACATTAGTCTTGAGTATTTCATCCAGGAGATGAACATTGTCAGTTAGATCTTGGGTTGTGATCAACAAAGAAGCTTCTTAAACACTTTTAATCAGTTGCAAGTCAGGGTGTGTCAGTTCATATTGTTCATGATATATTGTCATAATTATTTAAATTATTTATAATAATTATTAATCTTAATGGCAAGATTGTGGTGGAGAGTTAGTTCTAAAAAGGGAAGCACCTTTGGAAGTGGTTTGGTTGCAAAAGATCAGATGTACAATAAATCACAGTCAAAAAGTCAAAAATCCCGAGGAGAGCTCAACAGATATTGTGACTTCTAAACCAAAAATATTTTTTGTATATTGTCAAGAATATCGTTATTGCAGAATACCCTAAAGTATTGTGATAGTATTTTAGCGCCATTTCGCCCACCCCTTGTTGTAAATGGTAGAAGTTATAGAGATGTGTCACAGTCTTACAGCACAGTGGCAGTTATCTCAGCTTGTCTCAACTTTATACTCTTTACAACATATAATGTCCACATTGATGTGTTTGATCTGACCTGCGTGATCAAAAGAAAACAAACACAGACTATATAGAAGTGCTGCTTACTGCGGCTTTGAATCTAAATGAATTATCCAGTAAAAATCAAAACACATCAGTACAACTTTAGCTCTATTAAAAAAAGGGTCAAAGACCCAGTTCCTAAATGCTCTTTAAAAGTTTTCTTTGATGGTACTTTTTGTTTGTTTATAGAGCTGACTGAAACGCTCAAACTGCAAATAGACACAAGAAGACAAAAGTGAACCCTTTAGAGAGTCAGACATAAACATGATAATAAAATCAACATGCGGCAGAGTCTTCTTCTCCACTGAAGCATCCTCTCTGTATCAGACCCACATACCTAAACACAACATGGCATGGCGTCAGTGCGGATAGCCCTCGGTCAGGACACACAGGGACTTAAACCAAAGCAGGGCAGTCATCATCAAATTCTGTTAGTTACCTGGATTTAACAAAACAAAGAGCCATCCAAGCCCTTCAGAAATCTGCTGGCTAAGCCTTTTCTCTTTTCTTCCTCATAATAATCCCCCCTGATGGTTTGTTTGGGCTCAATCGGGGCTGGAGGGAAGCAGGGGGAAGGAGAAAGTGAGGAGGTAAAGTGGGGGTCTTTGATGATGACGAGATTAGATGTAGCCCGGCAGACTGTCTCCTTCTGCCTTCGCTGCGAGCTCTGCCTCACACACACCTATGGCGGTGGCATGTATGCGCACACACACTCGCATATAGCTGCATACACACATCTATACGGCGAGCCGCATGCACAAGGCCACCCCCTTCCTCATTGTTGAGGAATTACTTGCTCTTTAGGGTCTTAAGTTACAAGAGCAATTGATCCCCCTGACCCCCTGCAAACCCTTGAGGTTGTGCTGGGAATCTGAGCTCCAATGTATACACACAGGAGACAGCTCAACCCCCAGAGCAGCACTCTTGACACTCCCCGGCACCCCCACAACACACACCAACACACACAGACACACACACACACACCTCCTGCTCATTTGTTGTCTGATTTGGTATGTCCCAACACTGTGGATTCAGCACTGCCTGCTGGTCAAAAAGGGGCAGTACCATTTCAGAGTTCTGCCGACAAATATAGTTTGTACATGAATAAAAAGGCTGAGTTCAAGTGCTAATTGCAAGCAGAAAATATAGTTTATAGTAAGAGATAAATTAGTCATGCCATGTAAGAAGTTATACTTTCCACTTTGTGGCAGGCCAATGATCATCTCAAAAACTGAGAATTACTGAAACTCTAAAATGTGCTTCCAGTGGTTTTCTTGGCTCTAAATAAACCATTTTACCACCAGAGCTGGTTTTACTTGAGATAGGGGAGTCAGTGGCTTAATAAGCTCACATCATGGCAACCGCCTCATCATGGCACATCGTAAGTACTCAGAGGTCTGGACATCCTGGAACTTTGGGCTCCTTTAAAGGTTTGGATAAATATATTGACAGGAGTTTACAAGATGACTTTGGGGCAGCAATTAACAGTTTCATTATCCTTTCAGCTAATGACAGCAAATAGCAAAAAATGCCCATCACAAGTTCTCAGAGCCCAGGGTGATGTCATAAAATGTCTTACTTTCTCCGAAGAGCTGTCCAAACACCAGAAATATTCAGTTCAACATCATAGAATACTCAGAAAACTAGAAAGTATTCACATGTGAGCACCTGGAGCCAGTAAGTTTTTTTGTTTTTTTTTAGGATTAAGTACTTCACTCTTGACTTGAGCATTTCATCTAAGAGGTTAGATGAAATATTAATTTTTTAAAAACTATAAATGAAGCACAAATGAAGCCAGAGATAAAGGCAGACTTGCTTTTCAATCATGCCTACGTATAGTGTTAATTTCTGAGGATGCTCCCAGGACATACGAGATAGCCATGATGTGTGTGCAAACCCCTATTTAAAAGCAAGTATATCTCAAAACATGCCACAACTAACAACAATTTCTCCTCAATAAAACCAATTTTGGCATGGCTGCAACTAATGACCAATTGTTTAATCTATAGAATGTCAAAAAAACTGTGTGCTCATTAATTTCCCAGAGCCCAAAGTGACGTCTTTAAGTTGCTTATTTTGTCCAATCAACAGTCCAAAACCCAAAGACTCTTCATTTACCATCATGATTAACAAGGAAAAGCAGAAAATCCTCAGATTCAAGAAGCTGGAACCAGCAAATGTTTGACATTTTTGTTTGAAAAATGACTGAAACAATTAATTGATTATCAGAATAGTTGATGATTTTCTTTTGATCAATGAAACGCCATAACAAATGTATTTGTCACTACGTATGGGAATGGCTGATTTCATGGTTTAATTGCTAAAGAAAACATTATTTCTAACTTTGCTGTAAAAAAAAGAAAAATTCTTTTCAACCGACGCGATCACCCAGGACATTGTAATTTGCACTTTATTCAATACGGGTTTAATGGACGTAGTTTTGGAAAATCCAACCAATCTCACAAGAGCTCATTTCAAAGTTTCCAACTTCACTGAGACACCACAACACTGACAGTGTTTTGAAAGACTTTGAACCATAAGAAAGGTTCTCTTCTCCCCTGAACCCCCCCTTTAAACTCAACTGCTCTGAACAACAATTAACTCTTGACCTTAAATAATTGTGTTATTACAGGGGTCGGCTTGCCTTAACAGCTCTTACTCGATTAGTGCCCCACAGCAGTGTCATACGTCACTGAATCACCTTCGAAACCAAAGAGTTCTAGCTTTCTAACAAATTGCTCAGCTCTGTTTGTCTTGACACCTTCTTTCTGCATTGAAAAACTCGTCATTTTTCAAACGTCAGCTCAAATAAAAAAACACTGCTTCAGGTCACCGTGACGCTAGGAGTGAATGTTTGGAGACATTATTAGACAGCTGGTGCCAGGTTACCCCTTACAGCCAAGGCAATTTGATAATTGAGGTTGTTACGAGCTGAAGGCCGTAGACAGCGTCGTTATGCTATCAAAATAATCTCCCACGCTCCGAGGTCGCTGTCACAGTCAGACTCATTGTGTCATTTTTCAATCCTCAGCTTGTCTTGAGTTCTGTCTTCTTCTGGATCCAACAGAGCCCGCTGTGTGCGTACTCACACCCACTTGTAGCCTGCCAGCAGAGCTCTGTGGACAGGGAAGCAATTTGGTCTTTTTTAATATTTGACCGAATTACAGGAGCAAATATTGGATTGAACCAAGTTTCCTCTGGTTTCCCTGTGCACACACACACTTGGACATTTTCTCGGTGATAAATAGTAACAGATCATGAATTTAAAGCTTATTAGAGATGGCTCTGTCAGTGCTCTGTATGCGGCCGCTCAGGGTTTTATTTGTGAGGGCTGTTTGACGAGGAAATTGCAGGTTTGATTTTTGTATGTCCCAGACTTGATGAATTGTCAAAAGCAAATATTGAGAATTCACAGAGATAGACGGACATTGGTCGCCTGTCACATCCAATAAACACAAAATTATACATTTACTCTGGCTCTGTCTAAATGCAGCAGGGAGAAAATAGTTTCCTGGTACACGTCTAAAAACTCTTTCTTAAGCCGTGTTGACATGGTATTTGAAGGAGCAACTGATGCATGGCATTTAAAGAGACTCATTGACATAAATGCACTAAAGTAATGCCTCTTCTCACTTTATTTTGGCAGATCTCGAACATCACCAAGCTCAAAGACTTTCTGCTACAACACAGGAAAGATTATGTGAGCGCCGGAAGGTAAGCCTCTCCAAACAGTCGCTGTAATCCACCACAATCAACAACAGCAGCGGTAAAAACCCCTCAAGGCTGCAGGGGAGGCCGGAGGAGAGACAAGCACTTTGATTCTGACAGAATTCAGAGGAGGTCAGGAGTCAGGGCTACTTGAAGGTACCATCAAATATGTCTCCAGTGTGTGTATGTGTGTGTGCTGCAGGGGCTGTCTGCTGGCACGAGGTCAGGAGCGAGTAGGGTGGTCCGTAGCGGCAGGCTCCAGTCTAATTGTCTGGAATAATTGAGCTGCAACCAAGTGAAGAACAAATCACGCCCTGGGACTAATCCAGGCCTTCCTCCCTTCAAGGCCCCCTCTGTCTTCTGTAGGTGTGGGTGTGTGGAGTAGCCGCTGTTTTGTTCAGTTTGTTGATAAAGCCTCAGCAGAACACATTAAAGACACATTAGAGATGTCAATGGGTGGAGTGCAGCGGTGTTAAATGGTGGGAAAATCCATCAAGGAGCCATCAGTGATATGTGTATGTGTGAGTTGCGTCTACCTTCAGCCTCGTCATTAGCTGTTTCTGTCCTCCAATTTTCTTATCAACTTCCTTATTCCACACTTGGACTTTGTCTGACAGGATAATTAGGGACTATGGATTATACTGAATTCTCTTCCAAATGTTTAAGGAATTAGTGTGGCTATTTCAGAACAAGTATGGCTCAGACTCTGGGAACTTCTGATGGATATTTGTCGCTATTTTCTGAAATGTCACAAACAAAACACGAAAATAATCAACAGATTTACTGATGGTGAAAATGAAAAAAGCCTGATTGATTGAATCAAATAGTGTGCATTATGTTATAACATGTATCTTCAACAGAATCCACATTAGGTCACATTAGGTTTGGTTAAACATTCAACTTTGTGTTTTATCACTGCATGTTTGTTCTTTTGCATTTGTTTTATTTAGAGGCTGCAACTAATGGTTATTTTCATTTTCAATAAACATGTTGATTATTATTTTCTTGTTATCTCCACAAGGTACAACCCTGCACTCTTCTAGTTTTTTTTCTTTAACATGTTAGAAAATAGTGACAAATATCCATCACAATTTCCCAGAGCCCAATTTAACATTTTAAACAAATGGTTATGGATGTAATTAAATAAACTTTATTTATGAACCAGAGTTACCAGTTGCTGTAGAGTTGAAACATTGCAAAAAATGAGCAACAACAATGAGCAATAAAAAACTACACAGAGGGCAAACAAGATAGAGTGCACAACAAC
>JAJHUR010086170.1:0-24462 GCA_027495735.1 Lutjanus campechanus | reverse complement strand
ACTACTGGCACGTTAAAAGGATGTTCACTGTAATTACCCAAATAGGCTACTGTATCTTACGGTGCTACTCTATTGTATCAATTAAGCAAAAATATTTCCTAAGTACTGCATGAAAAGAAGTGCGTGCCTGTAATGTCACTGTACTTTACCCATAACTACCGCTTCACTGCCTGTAAAATGTAGTGAACACTGTTCATTTGAAATAAATGGGTAGTTTCAGCAGAAATAAGGGCACATTGCATTACGATATTACCTGGTAGTGGCTTATTTTGAACATCCTTTTAACGTGCCAGTAGTTCTGCTGAAATTACCCAGACGTTACAACGGAACCGTGTTCACTACATTTTGCAGGCAGTGAAAAAGGTAATTATGGGTTAATATTACTGGTACGTGCTCATGTTCATCCAGTGTGCCCTTATTTGTGATGAAGCTGGCCATATGTTTCAAAGGAAAAAGTGGACGCTACATTTTACAGGCAGAAAGGTCATTATGGGTAAACAGCAGTGATATGTCCAGCAGTACCTTGGAACATCTACAACAATTGCTGCAGACCGTCTTGGCTTGTGAACAGGTAAGACTGATAATAAGTAAGAAATGAATAAATAAATTCCCATATAATTACTGACCCAACATCTCACGTCTAGTCGTAATTTACCGAGTAATCACCCAAGTAATTACCCAATTATCTGATATTAAAGATCGATTAATTCCTACACAATAACCAACCTAATATCCTAATTCTGGTCTCATTTTTTTTTAGTAATTACCTAATAATTTATGGTAATTTTCAAGTTATTCTACTCCCATTACTTGCCACGATGTGTATTTTACTTCTTAATTCACTGTAATTTCTCAGTAATTTCCCTTATATTACTACGTAATTACAGGCCTGGAAAATAAAGGGTTACCTTCTATAGTTCAAATTTGCAGGTTATACTGTACTTTACTGTATGCTCATAAAAAAGCATGCTCTGAACTTCTTGGATAAATATTTACCAGGTCTCAAAATAATTAGCATCAACAGAGTTAAAGGTATAATGTGTAAATTCTTCCACTCGGGTTCTCTCTCACATGAAAGACGTCCTGAACTAGCATGGGATTGTGGGAATTCTTGGCTTCATTATTAAACAACCACCATGAAAATCTATCTGATGTGACTCAGGCAGAAATGGTGTTTGCGAACGATGTAATACTCAGGTTCATGGTTTTATTCATTACGTATCGCCAACTCATTCTGAGACATATCCTGTGTTCCCCAAGAACTCACTGCAACAGGGGCAACCAAATGAAACACACAGATGCCTTGAATAAAACTACAAATTACTTTGGTTTTAATATGGTTGCAAACATTTGGGATAATGTAAGTACACAACTCACCAAAACACAAAACATCATTCTAGTCATTTTTTTGACATTTTCATGTTTAAATGTTACATATTATACATTAATATATGTCAACTCCTACTTTAAAAATATATACCACAGAAGTATGTATGCAAACATAAACCGATTCATGAGATCATGAATAAAGATTTAACGTAGGCCAAAAGAACACAAGGCAACATCAGAGACCTGCTACAGACGTCTCCAAAAACTAAACTTTTCATGAGCTAACAGCTTTATATACAGCAGGAGTTTTCAAACTCTGACACTCTGGGCTGCTCCTCAGACAAACTCAAGACAACTGCACCCAGTACTACAGTTCCCATAATTTGTGTGCTTTAGGGGATGTAAACAGGAAGTACAGTGTTGCCATGTCAGCTGTTAGCTACAACTTGAGCCCATATTTAGCCCAAAAATTTGTGTACATTCTGGCACCATTAAGCAGCATTAAAAGTACTGCGAACTACTTGCAGTTCCTTTTTGCAATGTAGTCATGGATAAACAGAAAACTGCTACTGGATTTATTAAAACTTCAAAACATCATGATACTCAGGCACATTCTGGTTTTACCTGTAGTGTCTTTTTTTCATGATTTCCAAGCAGAAATGTGAATTTTAGAGGTGTTGGTAGGAGGATTTTGTCACCTTTGGACAGAGTCAGCAGGCTAGCCTTGTTTCAGTCTTCATGCTAAACTAAACTGAACAGCTGCTGGTTGTAGCTTTATCATTTCTGTGGTGTCAAACCTCTCATCTAACCCTCTGTCAGAAGGTGAATAAGCTTATTTTCCAAAATGTCTAACTGTTCCTTTAATACTGGGCTAAAAAGCAGTGTTTCCCCACTCTCGCTCTACCTCGGTTTAAAGTTAAAAGTTTGTTGCACCTCTGCTGGGTGTGGTCAGAAGTGACACATCCTCAATTACACTTCCACATCACTGCAGCAAGGTAAGAAGCTAAACCAAAGCAGGTCTGCAAAAACAAGATCTTCTGCTGCTGCTAAGTTGCTTTTTAAATGGAAAAGTTACTTCCAAAACATTAAAAAAACAGAGGATGTTTGCTTGACAGTGAGAAACAGGACCAAGTGACATTTAACATTTGATGAAAGACCGGTATTAGACCGAAAATATATCATACTATTCCTTTGTTTAAAAATAAATAACTCATGTCTAAGAGAGTGTTAAAATCTGAATCAAGATATGGATCCATTACTGTATAATTCCCAAACTTAAGAATGCAAACTCCCAATTTGAAAACTGAAAATCTTCTGCAGCCCACCCAAACTTTTAAACATAATTCTGATCAACACACGGTGTATCACTGGTTAATCCAGGTCAGATAAATGAAGAATAACACGAATTTCCCTGACACTGTTGTATTAGTCCTAGTTACTTTTTTAAATTAATCAAATATTTTATGGTAATTTCAAACTAAAATGTTCTCTCTTCTCACGGCCCACACTTTGGGAAGTATAGTAATAGCAAGTAGCTGAAAGTTTTGAGTTTTGGTCACTTTCTGTGTGCTGTCCTCATCACTGTACTGCGTTGTTGACAACAAAAGTCTCTTCCTGTGGTCAAGAGGTTAAATAGTTGAAAATTAGTGCACTTAATCAATCAGGGATACCAAAAAAGGAGCCATTAGAAAAGCAGGAGATAGCACAACTCGACTAATGGAAGATATGATCGTCATGTGCAAAAGATGAATCAAGTAAATGTGTGTCAACTTCCCGTGTGACATAAATATTTCACTATATGAGGACAGAGACACATAATGTTCAGTGCACACCTCAGCTTTGGATTATTCTCACGTGTATATCCTCAATTCACTTAACAGAAACGTGATCTGTAGATTTCTTGTTCTCCTTCACACACACACACACACACACACCACCACCAGCAACAACAACAACAGACAGCTTCCTCGGTTTGAAATATTTTATTGGTGTATTGTCATCATTTCTTACAACCAAGATTCACTTCTGCTAAACTTTACACGACAGGGACAAAATCCAAAATGAGAAGCATGCAGGGCTTTATAGGCAGACAAATATATCTCCCCTCCTCTTTCTCTCCCGCCCTGACGCATTCTGTCTTGCTCTCTTTCACACACGCTTTTTCCTGTTCTGTCTTTGTCCCTCTCTTCCTAGTTCACACGCTCTCTTTTAAACACACATACACACACACACACACACAGAGAGAGAGAGAGAGAGAGAGAGTCCGCCTTGTTTTTTTTCTTCAGATTTTTTCTCTCACTCTTCATCTCTTCTCCCTGCATTTTTTAGGCTGCTGTTGATGAGATTTTATGATAATGGCACGATGTCTTAAAGGTCCAAGTGTGTAAGATTTACAGGAATTTATTCTGGCAGAAATTGAATAAAATATTCATAAGTATTAGTGTATAATCACCTGAAAACAAGACCCGTTGTGTTTTTGTTAACTTAGAATGAGCCGTGTTTATTTACAGAGGCCATGTTTGTACAGTAGCCCAGAACGGACAAACCAAACACTGGCTCTAGAGTCTAGAGTCTAGAGTCTAGGGCATGGGCTCTCCTACATGCTTGGAACAGGAGAGTGAGACGAGGTATTTGCAAGCTGCAATCTCCAAGAAAGCCCCCAGATGTCACTAATTCCTAAACACTGAAAAATAAAGAAATCACAGACAGCTTATAAAATACAACAGTGCTTTGATTTAAACTACGACGAGGGAATATATAATTTAATATTGTTATTATTAATTATCAACATACACAGTAACATCACTTGACAGTTGTGGCTGCCAGTAGTTTACATCCAGCAGGGATGTGGCCACGAAGCTGAAACTCAGATTGACCGAAATGCTGTGATCTAATAAAATATTCAGCAGTAAGCAAGACCACCTTCCTCCAACGTACCTCTCACACGTTTCTGAAAGTTCTCAGCTTATTGAATGTGATATGAAGAGGCAATTCTGTGCTCAAATTGTGCAGCCATCCTAGAAAAATGTATGAAATGAAAGACTGGGAGAAAATCAAAAATAAGAAATTAATATGTGGGATTTCACTTTTTCACTTCAGTGTGCCACACTTAATTCCTATATCAGTCTACATGAGTATGTTTTACCAATAAGACTTGTGCGTTTTAATACCTTTGTTCAATATTTGTGATGCAAAAACATCAGATTGACATCACCCACGCTGCACGTTCTGCGCTGCTTTACGCCATGAATTAAGGATTTATTTTGACCAAGCTAGAGTAGATAATTGTTAGAACAGTGGAAGGATGAACCAAGACATTTTTGGTTTGATTTTGTTTCTGTCAAGTTTGAAAGAAGCTGACGTTTTGTAAAAGGAGTTTGGTGAGTTTGGGGGGGGAGCAATAAAACAGCTGTTTTTGGTTAAACTAGGTGCGTCTTTTGATTAAGATCGCGATCCTTTCCATAATGTTCTCAGACACTTACATAACAATTTAACAATTTAACTTAATAACAATCTGAGCCCGTCAGTGACAAAAACAAGCACAAACGAGCATCACCTGCCCTGTGCGCTTTGTCGGTGTTCTCTGGTGAAGTGGCTGACGGCTCATCACCTGCGTTCTTTTTTTTCTATCATTCTTCTCTGCTTCCATCACAGTTAGTTTTGTGGTTTGTGGTGATGTAGACACTCAGTTTGGAAAGTTTACAGCCTCTCATGCTGTTGCATTACTCTGTGAACAATGACACAGCTAAAAAAACAAGCTGAAACTTGTTTACCAACCATTCGCTTCACCTTCTCTCACTGATTAACAACCAGTGCATGTTGTCAGAGGATATTTTTTAAGTAAGTGTGCCGGCTAATACAAAAATATATTTAGGATTCCCCTTAAATCCTCATTGAAAAGTTCTGACTGTACTTTTTTTCCCCCTGTAACTATAATGCACACTGACTGCCAAGGAAAAACAAACAAACAAATGCTTAACTGGAAGAATCTCAGTCGAATGAGGAGTCTCTGACAAATAAATTGAATCTTCAACTATGAGGGTTCTGCTAAGTGATGTATGTATCATGTCTGCTTCTTGCTGTTGTAACATCATCCGCAAAGTTCACATTATTTTGTGATTATTTTGTTGCCTTTGTCACAAAACCTTCATCTCTTTTCTCCATAAATAATGCGTCCTCCTGTCCTCATCTTCCTTTCTGACTGACTCAGACCATGTTCGCGTTAATAATGTGTAAGCGCCGGGTGCATCTTTTCCACACTCAGGTTTCCAAAATTGTCTGTCCTTTGTCCTTGCGTCATTTCTAAAATGCATCACCTGAACATAAAATGTGTCACTATAGGTCAGGATTTTTGACGATGATTTTTGAAGTGCAGTCTCCAGCGCTTTGAAATGAAACTTAATGTGAACTGAAGAAAAATATGAAAGTTGTTTACAAATCTGCATTAGTGCGGCCATGGTATCAGTGACCAACTGAGGCCAAACTGTGATATTTCATGCCCGTCCTGTCACTCAGATGAAAGCATTAGCTGTGCGTGCAGACGGAGCATTGATAAACAAATTTCAAACAGCTCTATCTTTCTCATGCGGCCTCACTTTGAGGCTGAAAACTTGTTTTTTGAGAGGCAGAAAATTCAGTTCATCTCAGGACAAACAAAAAAAAATCGCTATTCCTGGGAGGGTAAATGTGTTTGGGAAAAGTAAATCTTTCAGGAATGATGCATGTTCTCACTGATAACCACATTCTGTAATTTAACAACGTGGCTTTACAGCCTGAGGCTCATGAAACTCACTCAACCCATAAATGATGACCTCTTAATAGTGTTAAAACAGTGCAGTGTTACTCAGCAGCAGTCACACTTCAGCCAGAAGTTTAACGATCAACAGTTTATTGATCGACTATGAAACCTCCACAGTTGTTCAAATAATATTAAATCATGTTGTTTTGTATTATGTACTTTTAAAGGAGCACTATATGAAAGCTATGCTGTATGATAATGTATTTGAACATACCTAATTAACACATGTTTTAATATCACTTTGTTGAGATTATTTTACGAGAATAAGAATTTCCTCAATGTATGTAAGAAATCATAAGGACTGCATATTTTGTAAGAACTATGGTAACATTTCATGTCTCCTCTTTCACAGCTGGACTTGGTATTTTTAGCTCCACTTGTTGCAGAATCATTGAAATCAGTCCAATCGTGCCAGTTTGCAGCTCTGAGGGTGGAAACCTTTCACTGCCAAAACTCACAAGCAGCCATATTGTAGCACCGACATGCAGGCCGAGCAGGCCTCAGAGAAAAAAAATCCATCTTTAAAAGGAGACATCTGTAATATATTTACCGTACTAAATCATAAAATGAACATCATATCACATCATAGATCAAGGAAACATGTTAGACTAAAATATTTGCTTCTCTGACATCAATGCGCTGCAGCCGGTGTGTCTTCCTTTAAAATTTCTATTCCGGGCCAGAATAATAGAATAATAATGTATTTGTTTGTCCGTTTCATGTTAGTTAGAGTTCAGATGAATTCTGAATTTTCCCTGAATAAGTAAGAGCCCGTTTATGAGCTGTAAAACTTCATAACATAATGGTTAAATTGAGCAAATATATTAATGGAGTCTGGCAGGCAGAAGGCAGGCAGTCATTGAAAAACTGTGTCAAACTCCAGAGTGTGTATTTTCAGTGCAGTGGGCTTTTGTTTTGGGGGGGGGCTTAATTTCACAATGACAGACAACGGACAGTTATAAACAGCTGATCAACTTTCATTGGAGGACATGTTCTTTGCTTGTTATTGTCAATTTACAATGTCTCCAGTGGAGCTCCTGCAGCCTGCAGGAGCTCCGCTGGGTCTGGGGAGGAGGGAAACAACTCGCTTCAACCACAGATCGTATATTTAACAGGATTACTACCTGTTTAATATGCTGTCTATGGCTCTAACTTGCTATTTGAACTGCTGCCCTCATTTCTGCACACACACAGTTGCTACATATTGTTCTTTTAAAGTAACCTGTTTTTATCAACTAGTTTGTATGAACTGCTGCCACACATTGATTTATCCTTTGCTTACTAAACACAAGAGTTAATGAGGTATAGTGAGGTATAAATACTTTTTTAGAAAGTAGCAGTAAGTAATAAGATGCTATAGGCTTTGCTTTCTAAAGTGCATTAAAAGTCCTTGGAGGTAGTCAACTGTTCTAATCTGGGAAACTTTTTAAAATCCATTCACCATGATATTAACATTTCAAACAAATGTGCTGCACATTTCTTTGTTCCTAAATTGGGAGAATTTTTTATTTGGCTCATTTAATAGCAAACTGAATATCTTTGAGTTTTGGACTTTTGGCCAAACAAATCAAGACACCTGAGGATGTCACGCTGGGCTTTGTGATGGGAAACTTCACTATATTCTGACATTTAATTGACTAAACGATCAATCAAGAAAATCATCAGCAGATTAATCCATATAATGTAAATCCTTGTTCGCTGCAGCCCTAAATTATATGTTAAATAGTCCACACGAACTGAGTGTCTGTCACGGACACAGAAGTTCTTTTAAACTGCACACAAATATGCACTTGTTCTCATCACAGTGAGTCATTTATGTACTGAGTGCATTTCATGACCTACATTATAATACCAAAACAAGAGCTGTACTGAACTGCAGGGTAATGTTTAAGTTTATTTATTTATTTTTTTTATTATTTTAATACAAACAAGGTGCATTATCTACAACACATAGAGAGGAAGAACAAATTCATTCAGTCATGCAAGCCAGAGGATGATTTACTGGTGTTTATGGAGTGTTATCTAAAATTTTATGTTTAAATTGAATGTCTTAAGCTGCAGGTTGTCCATGTATGTTTAATGTTTGATTCTCAAATAGAAAAGAAAGTAAATGTAATCCAAAACTGTCTCTGTGCTTTCATGTTTGTCTGTGTTTAGCACCTTTTAATTTTTTCTTATCTCAGCTGTAAGTCTGTCTAATCATTTTGTCAATTTAACAAAATGTAAATCTGCAAGGAGCCCAAATGACACACTCAATATATTGTTATAGAACAGTTCAAGGTAGTAAAAATATTGATTCTGTATTTATGAACACAAATACAGCAGAGGGAGTGTAAGAAATAAAACTATAATGTAGTCTATGTACATGTAAACTCACTATGTGTGCCTCTAAAGCAATGAAAATATAATTAAAAAATTAAAAAATGTATTTAAAAGAATGTTATGATCTACAGAGATTAATGTGAAAGCCCCACATGAGCACTTTCAGCTGTTTTCTCAGCTTGTCTCTGCATTATATATAAATGTTAAAAGTTGTGTTACTGTAAATAAAACCTGCTTAAGACTCTAGAGGCTAAGTAATCTTTTACTTGTGATTTCACCACCAGCTGGGATTTCAACAACATCAGCATGACTTCACTGGGTGTGGAGATTTAGCTCCAAAACAGCCCACAAGCCGGAAAGACGGTTTGGAAAGCCAGAAAACCTCAACACCTGGACAATTAACAGCACGATCCCCCTCCTGCAGGTGTTTTATGGTCACTTGGTGCAATGCGACAATAAAAAAACTTACCTACTGCCATTTTAAACCTCTTGAATTTGTTCTTCCTTTCAACATTTGAGCAAATTATTCCCTGAGGCAACTCCACAGCACCATTTTTATGTTGCCAAGAAGCGGCAGCTGCAAACCACGACACACAGGCACCACCTCTTCTGTCGCTGCCTGTGGTCACCACTCGCCAGCTTCCCCATCTCATGATGATGATGTCATGACCCCAGACTGACTCAGCAACATCTCAACTGGAACAGAACAAGAGAAAAACATTGTTAGGATGCAGGGAAAAGGACACGGGTAAGACGGGAAATGAACGTAAATGTTGGCAAATAATGTTAAAGATATGAAAATGTAAGGTTGCACTGAGGGGTGCTCACAGGTAGTGGAGGCCATCATTAAGTGCATTATAGGCCTACTGTGAACAAATAAAATATAACAGGCTGGATCAGTGCTCAGTGCAACACAATTAACTATCAGCATTTATTGGCCACAAATAAAAATGTGCTTTTTGCAGAGCTGCAGGGAAGGAGACACATTACAGTTCCCCAAAAATAAAACTAATGTAAAGACTTAAATGTATTTAGGTTCCTCAGATTGTTCACTGCAATTAAAACCAAATATTATAATCAATCTTTAAAATATAAACAGTGCATATTGGTAACGACAGGAGCAATGAAGTATTTGAGGTGATGCACTTGCACACTTACTGGCACCACTGATGTGTTACAGTCGTAACAAGCAAAATCTGGAGTGTGCTCCTGGTTTCTCACATTTTCCTGGCTAATTCTGGTAACTCTTAAGATTTTATTTATCTTTTAAATGATTGTTAAGTTCTGAATTGGTGTTCGGGGATAGATGAGCCAGGCCAAAACAAAAACAAACAAAAAAAAAACAAAAAAACAGAGAGACAAGCTGAGACATCAAGCTGAACTATAAGATAATATACAAATATCTAGTATATGAATCTAAATATACTTTTGACATCTAAGCTGCTTAATGTTTGGTTGATTCCACTAAATTCCTGTGTGATTTTTTTTACAGTGTACCAACATGATAAATGTATTTGTTTTTCTCTGAAATCTAAATGGATATAAATCTGTATATCAGTTTTCACAGCCCCTTCTGCACACCAGGCATCCTGGCTGAAGTCCTCAAGTTTTAGGGAACTTTAACTTTACCCAGTTATAGAAAAAAAAAATCACTTTCATGCACTTAATTGCCGCCTTTACAAATATAAATATGAGTGTAGTCAAAAAGCAGCTTGGAAAGTGATGTGATATGCGATATCTCTACAACAACACAAACATCTGTGTACAATGTTCAACGTCACTGCAGCTTCCTGCTTTAATTCCAGACGTTCTGTCCAACTTCAGACTGTCGACACGACACACACACACACACTACAACGCCGCATCGGCAAAAACAAAGGAAATGTGGGGCTAGGATTTTGACTAAAAATACACATTAAGTCACAATCCACAGATGATCTTCCTGTTCATATTAAACCAGAATTTTATTTCTTTTTCCTTCAACATTTTGGTCACAGATGGAGCCTCAAAAGTACCAGAAATTACATTTACCCAATTCACCCAAACAACAGATAATCCTTTCTTTTTATTTGTCCATTTGTCTAAACTAGTATACTGGTACTGCCTGTGCATATTGTTTTACTATTATGTTAAACACTGTTTTATTCTATTTTCTTTTTAACATCGGGCCTGGGACATCTAAATAAAGATAAACCTTCTGGAGGAACTCATTTACTGTTTATGTTTCCCTGCGAGATAAACCGTAAAAAATATATGCAGTTCCATATATTTTTTATGTATATATACAGTGTCAATGACTGAAAGCCATGAGTGCATCAGCTGACAAACTTTACATGAGAGCTACAATGAGACAGTTGACCTGATTGTTGTAAATAAGAACATATAGATAGGCCATAAAAAATGTATGTCTGTATTCATATTGTTTATCAAAATATCTGATATCTTTATACCACAAATTATAAAGAGAAAAACGGTCTTCGCTTTTCTGTTGTGAATAGAAATAAGTGTTTAAAAACCTGTCTCACTATTAGCCTAGGTTCAAGTATCTGATGCTACACACACACATACACACACACAGCAAACCTGTTCTGTCGGATATTAAATGCAATGTAAAAAAAAAAAAAAAAAAAAAAAAAAAAAGAAAGTAGAAGCAACACAATTCCTGGCCTCACATGACCTCAAGAGCTCAGACATGAAGAAGTGTGAGTGAGAGCGTGTGGAGACTTTGCCTGAGTCACCTGCACAGGTCCCGCACAAGTTCTCTGCAGAGGAAATGGACGACATAACATCAGCACGCAGCCTGCACCACAGACCAGTGTTGTGATAGATCAGCTACGCAATGCAGCGGTGCACCTATGCTCACATTTTTAATTTTCAGTTTAGTTTAGATTAGTTTAGTTTAGTTTAGTTTAACAACCAAACATCCACTCAGCTCACAAACACACGAAAGGAGGCTCCTTCGACTGCAGGTTATTGTTGTGCATATACAGCATTTTGGCAGATTATATATTATAATTTAGTGCCTGATTTTTTTATCTGTTCATTTTTAACTTGCTAAACCAAACTGTTATGACGCATGGAGCAAAATTAACAGGACCAGGGTTAATTAAAATTCCTGAAGCCGTCGCTTAAATAAACACAATTTACGGCGTCAGATTTACCGTAAAGACAAGGAGGGTTTCTTTGATCTGACCCATGCTTTGTTTAGTCATGATGAACACCGTCTGCAGTACGAACTGATCAAAGCAAAGTATTTCATGGATTGGGCATGTTCAGTGGAGAAAAATATATATAAGCGAGAAGAAAACAAAGCAAACAAAAATGTCATTAAACAAGAAATAAAATGAAAAAAGTGGAGGCTGAAGCTACAGCTAAAGCAACATCAGACAAAATAAAAAAAATAAATAAATAAAAAACAACTCACATGTCATAAAGCCCATCCTTCCTGCATCGATTTTCATATTTGTTAATGATGCTGTCCTTAAATATTTGTTTAAACTGAGTGTCGTTCATGTTTTTAGTTCCTCCCTGCAGCTCTTCTGCTCTCTGGACTGAAATACTTTGCTGTTTTTACACAAGTCCTGACTAATTGCCTTTTGAACACACAAATTCCTCTCAGATCGTACGCACTCTCTCTGAGCTGATTTAAAATGGAACAAATCTTTAAATTTTAGAGCCTTTAATTTGACAAAGAGCACTTTTTTTTTGTTTCTTTTTTTTACTTTGAAGCTTTGCCTCGCTGGTAGAATAAAAGGAAAGCGCTGCACACTTTTGGCTACACAACAGACAACAGGACCTCCTCCCCACAGCTTTGTGTGCTTCACTGGAAAAGATGAGGCAGACAGCTGTTTCAGACATTTACACATTTAGACTTTTAGCAGATGATTTTCTGGAAAGCTCACACTGACTGTACTGTAAAACAACACAAGCGGGATGTTTTGACTGTGGATGGGACGACATATGTTTTTATTTTTGCGCAGATCTGTTCACTGGATATCCCCATGATCATGTGTTTATTTTATTATAAACAGTGTTTAAGAATCAACGAAAGACATCAACATGCAAATAGGCATAGGTGTGATGTATGTGCTCTTCTGCAAAGGCTGCAGCATTTTAAATTCATATTTTACGTCTTGTTGCAGTTACAGGACAGAACATGTTGATCATTATGACTCATAATTTGTGCTCTGGTGACATGTGTTGTTGTTTTTTAAGTGAAAAAAAATAATTAAAAATCTGTCAAGGACATATATAAATATATATCACACACCTTTAGTCTGTCGTCTGTTAAAATCTTCAGAAACAGACGTGTCTTGTATAAATACACATTATGCATGCACACACACAACCACTTTTATTAAGACAAATCTCTCTAGTTATCTACTAAGCATCAGGCTCTTCCTCTGAGGATGAATGTCTTTAGCCATCTTAAAGTCCCAGAGGTGGACACTGTGATTAAAGACCTCGCAAGAAGTACAGAAAAGATAAATTACAGTCTTCCATTTATAACGTGGCCTCTTTCCTCACACCGTAGACATTTTGCCGACCGCAGGACAGACAAATTTCTCAGCTTTGGTGACGCTGTTAATCATTCTGTTAAGAGCTGAGGAGATGAATTAGTCGGCTGCCCTTTTTAAGTGGAGCACCACTTAGTTTCAGACCCAACGTGTAGCTGTGAAAATGTGCTTCAGTCCTGACTCTGAGTGGTTTTCTGTTTTATTTTTCTCTCAATTTCAGTACAAGTATTAGATATCACTGTAAACAACAGAGTGCCTGCAGTAAATCAGACTCCCAGGACATGAAAACAGATTTCGGAGATAAATTCTGAAACACAACCTCTTGTTTTTAGCAAATCCAAAAGCCCTGAAGCTCAAACTGTTCAGCAGAGAGACACCTGCAGCAACACTCTGCCCACAACCACAATCAACTTCTCCTCAAACATACAAACAACAGTATATAACTGTCTTTATCCGTGAAGGGGAATCAAACAGGGCCGCCCGTTCACTCCTGTGATCTTTTTCACTCAGGACAAAGACGTATAACTACGATGAATAATTTACTGAAGGGACAGGATTAACCAGTCTGATGGATGACTTGGTGCTTTGTCTTCTCTGCCTGATAAAGTGGATCTGCATTTAGCTCTTCCAGGTCAACACTGTGGAGGACATTTATTTAAAAAAAAAAAAGCGACAGGATCCTTTAAAAGCTTATAACCACTTGTGTTTAGATATTTAACAACAACGACAGCTCGTCTCTGACCTACCCTTGAAGTAGAAGTGGATTTAATAAGAAAAATTTGTTAGAAATAATAAAATAAAATAATAATAATAAAATATGTTGATTTAATGAAAAATACAATAATGTCAACATTCGTCTACAGTATAAGTTTTAAATGAGACAGAAATGAGGTCATGATTCAAGGGTGAATGTCAAACTGAGTTTTGGCATTTATCAAAATAAAGGTATGGTGAGGCTTGAATCAAAGATACTAATATAAGGGATTTTTTGAAAGGTGGATTAAATTATGTTAGCCCTTCAGTTAAGTGACTAACCATGAAATTGTTTTTAAAAAATCTAATTTGAAAGTCTGAGCCTTTGCACTGTAAAACTGATATATATTTATTTTTCAGAGCCATGTTAATGCTGCATTTTCATTGGCAGAAACATTAAACCTTCCTCCTTTATTGTGTTACATATTTGCAGCAGTTTATTATCAAAATCAAACTAGTTACAAACTAGAAAAGTGCACTCAGTAAAGTGCAGATCTCCGCCAGGCAACCTGAAAAGAATATTCGGATGTAACACATTTGTAATCATGGACATTTTGATTAGTAGCTGTAATTTAATCACATGTTGTTTGTCAGTATTGTGAATCACTTCAACCACAAGAGGTCCAATAGTAAGCGAGGACAGATGCAGACAAGCTTCAGGTTACTCAGGTTCCTCCTGCTGTGGATATATTTGAATTAAAATGAGCATGCAATGATAGCAGGCAGCTTCTAGCAACTTTTTGAGCTACCAGCAGCATGTTTCTTTGGTAGAGAGGTGGCAACATTGTTGAGACTAAAGCTTTGTAAAAAAGGCAAAGGATAAAACATTCCAGATCCTTGATACTAATGAAAAAAGATCACCTACTAGCACTTTAGTTCACTTTAGTGCACTTTAATTATAGTTTGACCACATTTCTATCTTCAGACCTGCTTCCAATAAATATCTGTCCGACTGAAACTGCTATCTGACACTCACTCACTACGCAGCCAGTAAGTGTGAATACAGATTGCAGTTCGGTCGAAGATCGGGGGTTACACCGTGGCTTTATGGGACGTCTATTCATTACCGGTGAAAGGAGATGAACCAGTTTGATGTATGAGTAGGTGTTTTGTTCTTGTCGTCCCTTTTGATTAAGTGGAAACATGCATCAGCATTACGCAGGTTTAAGACTACTTAACAGCAGTTGTATGTATTGGCTGGAGATCAAAGGTGAAGATGAGGACTTGTGCAGCTGATAAGTCATCCTGACAATCCTCTTTTTCACAGTTCAGCATCTGAGTCATCCACCTGTACCGAATATTAGTCTTGCTGTGGATGAGCTGCTTACTATATACACTGCACTGCCTGCTTATTAGCTAAAACTACGAGGACTTGGACTGGAAACACACAGTACATTTCAACAAAACCACCAAGTACAGCCGAAATATCCAGGACATTAAATCAACACTCTAAAGCAGTTTCAACAAAAACTGAACATTGTGATTTTTTGAAAGTACAATCTATAGCAGGATCAATGTTTTAGCTAGGTGTACCTAATAAACTGGCATGTAAGTGTCTGCTTTTTCTTGATTTATACTGCAAAACTGGAAAAATGAAGGTAAAGTTACGTTTGATGGATATCTACTCACACACTAACTCTACAGTAACTCTGCCGAATATAAAAATGCGTAAAAATGTGACTTTTTGACTTTTTTTTATGCGTGAGTAAAAACTGGGGAGCATATTAAAAAACTACCATTGTACAATCTGATTACAATCTGATCACACTAACGCCCTGTTTAGTTTTCAGAGCTCCGAGTAACACGTTTGCACGCAGCCTGCAACATGAGGGCCAGTGATGACACCCAGAAAACAAATCAGCATTTAAAACTGACTCACTGATCTTTGTGATCAAATGAAGAAAAAGGCGCCTACAGCAGCAGCACAGTAAAACCACACACGACATGTAACATGGTCGGTTCATCAAAGGATTACAAAAAACACCCACAACAACATTACAAAGCCTTTTTGCATTGAGCATGTGATGTTATTATTGTATATCTTCTTTGCTGTTACCTTGTAATTCTACTGGTGATCTATTTTTTTTAATGAAGTGAAAATAATGTACTGTATGTTCTCACACCTGCCAAACATGTACAGTACATGAAAATGTAAGTATGACCTTAATTTACACCCTGTTAAGCCAAAACTGTTGTTGTGAAACACACATTTGAACTCTCCGCTCTCGCTGCCCGGCAGTGCTCACCAAACCATCATGGCTCACAACTGTAAGAAAAATAAAAGACTGCAAAAGCAAAGGCCAGTTCATCATTATAGCCCAGTGTTGTGTGACCTGATTTAGGTTGACCGTTTTCATTCTCTGCACAGTAAACTGCAGTCTTTCGCCAGCAGAGCAGAGGAAACCTTTTTTTTTCATGATTTTGAGACCTATCGTAATAAAATCCAGTTCATTTATTTCCTCTTTTAGAATTAGTTTTGCCAGACTCAAAATGGTCAGCAGCTATCTATTTCACTGGTGTTTCTGATTTTTTAATTCAGCGGTGGAAATAGTTGTGGAAGGAGGCACTTATCTTACTCACTCAAAATGGTCCAAAATGTATTGATGACAAATTTGACAGATGCCACAATTCGCCATATGTTTTCATCTTAGGAAATATTGGGACTAGGGCTGAACGATTCTGAAAAAAAAAATCTAATGGGGATTATTTTGACTGGTACTGCAATTGTACTGAGAGGGAAATATAATTTTTACATAATTATTCTCATTTTCATTGAAAAACATTGCACCTCCTGCAATTTGAAAATCTATAGTCTATAAAATTCTATAAAAATGCAGCTAATTGTTAATTGTTTCCCTCATGTTTTTACACACCATTCTCCAGATTTTCCAACATTTGTTCCACATTTCTGTCTAAAACAAATAAATATTATATCTTTTACATCATTTAAGCATGTACACAAATTATTTTCTTGGAAATGCCCTATGCCTCTCACCAATAACTCTTTCATATGCCTTTTACAGAGGACATTTTGATATGTCAGAGTAGGAAAAGTGCAGGTGTATATGAAAGCAATAAGCCCCAAGTGGCTGTTGCTTACAGTGATTTTAGAACAGGTTAAAGAAAAGAGGTGTTGTTAAGTTGATTAGCCATAAACCATGATTAACCTTAGCCATAAGCCATTTTTATGAAAATAATCATGGCTGTGTAAATTTCAGGTTTACACTGCCATCGGGACACTTGAAAAGATTTTCCTTCTCTTTTTTGAGTGAAAAAGATCTCTTGTATAAACACATAACGTGAGTATTGAAAAAATGTGAGGCCATCATTTGAGCTGGACAAAGTCAGCAGGACAAAACAAATTACTTAAGAGTCGTAGTGAGTGATTCACTGTTCACTGGACTCTGCTCTCTCTCTTTTGTGGTTCAGAGGAGAAGGAGCTCATTTCCTGACTGGATGGATTGATGTGGAAATAAAAATGGCTGAGCCTGGAACCAAAACGATAAAGGTGGGAAATTTACCAGAAATTGTGATCCACTTGCACACAAACATACACACAGCTGTCAAAATACATCAATGAGGAGTGCCTTTGTAGCTAAACGGTTACAGTGCATGCTGCAACATCGCTGGTTTCATTCTTGTCGGCAATGTTTGTTGCATTTCCTACCAACTCTCTCTCCTTCCATTTCCTGTCCTGTCCAATAAAGCTGTCCAACAAAGCAAAAATGAGCCAATGTCCTTTTACACAAGAAAATTATTTACATCTGCCTTTCTTCTTAGTAGCATTTGTGTTTTGCCAAGTGGTCGTGTCCTGACTGAACACAGGGAAGATAACTGGAAACATGCTGCAGTTTCAGTTTCCGATCAGTTAACACACAGATGTGTGCAGGCTGTCACACACCCAAAGTGAAGAGAACAATAAGTGATGTCGCTGTCAAACAAAGGCTTCGCAGGTCTGCATCCAAGTTTTATTCTTCAGTTAGAACAATAAAAAATCACAGCATTGGCCAGTCACAAGGGACTGGTCTCTGTAGTATGCTCTTATCTTGTTAAAGTTGCTCCCTTCTGTACTGCCTGACTGTGGAAGGTCGTCCTGTGGAACATGAAACTACCTTCTATGAACCCGAGTGATCATATGAATTTCATACAGAAAACATACTACACTCCAGCATAACAAAAATGTATACCTCCACCAAACTGCGCCCTGTACACACAAAGACACAGTGAGGTTGTGGATATCTAGAAGAAAGGCGTGTGCCAAAACATTCAGTCCAAACCATTCATACCAATACCACTCTCACGTCCATATGGTAAATATGTAGCCTGGTCCAGAAGCCACTTAGTGATACATACTTAAAAATTAACTCGCCAAGTTACAAACTCGGATTTCAACCACTTCATGCCTTCTATCCCTTGACTGAACCCGCCGTGTCTTCATCGTCCCCCGAGACAGAATCCTGGTTGGAGTCGCTGTACATCATCTCAGTAATGCTACTGTGTTCACAAACTGACCTCCGTCAGGCGCGGAGGCTGTGTCCCAGTGTAATAGGACCACTAACTGAGCTTACTGACTAATGGCAACTCTAGCACAGTTAGCAACAGTATGCTGATAACTGCATTGTTTCAAGAGAAAATGAGAAATCAGAAAATGTGGTTAACTGAAACTCTTCTCCGTAACTAACTAACAGTTTAGGACCCTTATCCACATAGCATTTTTTTCTGGATGGGAATGTGCTGGCAGGGTGCTGCAGAGTGCTGGGGTGAAGCATCTGTGCTGTTAAAAAACACAACCCTGCATATGTGGTTGTGTAGTGGCAGAATTCACTGCAGGGTACTGTCCTTGGTTCATATGCATGGGATTCTTTCCTGGGTAGATTTGGCCTGCAGCACATAACTGAGTAGGTGGCACACTCAGGGTCAACTGATAATGATGAGTTATGATTAAACCACACGAACTTAAGGGAAGTAGACTTTTGCTGTATCATGAAGCATTAAAAGGTCAAGAAACAAGGAAAAGTGATACATGATTATGTTTGAATGTGATCCAAAATGTTCAAGAGAGGAGACTCTTCAGAGCTGCCAAATAGTATATAGACAGGTGCACTGAGTTCCTTTCTTCAGTCTGACCCCGGGTTTGACTCAGGCTTGTTGATTTCTCTATATCAGAGAAGTCAGTAAACTTTGTATGGCTGAACTTGTTGCTCCTTCAGTGACTTTTTCCTTTGATGATATGAACTTTGAAATAAGGGCAATAACTGAGGCTTTTTAATAAGGTTGACTAGGTGTTGTGGTATCAAGCCAGGACCTTACTGGCCGATCATCTGAGGCTTTTTGACACGACAGTTTGCTTCTATGATAATATCTCAAAAGTGTGTGTATGGGCTCACATTGAGTCCAGTGGCTGTAAAACACTGATTAACCACATGCCACTTCCTATATATCCTTCACAATAAAGGTCCCTTAATATTTTGTTGTCTTAAAAGCTTTTATTATGAAGCAGAAAAATCAGGAACTGTTGGGTTTTCACCAGAAGTAACCTGACACAACTCCTATCAGCTGAAAGCAAAGATCAAAGTAAAATAAAGGGGATATTTCAGAGTAAACTCAGTGACTCAGGAGAGACTAAACTTCAAATCTTTGCAAGCTTCAAAAGTACTGAGAGTTGGATGCACAGACACTTTTAAAATCATCTTTCCTTCTGGGCTCATGCACATATAGGAGTTGAATCTCTGCTCTCCGGGACACATCCTCCATTTCCTTGGTTACCAGGCTGACAAGTTCCCATCTAATATATGATTAGTTGCCTGGGGGAAAAAAAGCGCTGGTGACAACTCCAGTGCCTTTCTGAAAAGTTCAGAGATTTTCAACTCAAAACGTTCACAGTGGCTGCACAAAAAGGCAGAGCGCTTGGAAAGAAGACACCGGGCTCAGTGCCTTTCCGCTAAGTGGCCGCATGCAGCTGCAGAAGCTCTCTTCTCATTGGGAACAAGTGAAAAAAGACACTGGCAAAAAATAAAATAAAAAAATAAAAAAAACACTGTGCAGACATGGGCCCTTAGTTGCCTATTAAGGGGCACCGCTACCAACGTTAGCTAGCTTAGCATAAAACTGGAAACTTGGAGAAACAGACAGCCAAGTTCTGTTTCAACAAAACAAAGTCTGCCTACCAGCACTTCTAAAGTTCATTAATTAACATGTTATATGACAAAATATATTTTTTGAAACTGCCCTTTAGAATGACACAAAGAAGACATCTGTCTCAAACCTTTAAAAATCATTGTCAGAAAATAAATCCATTCTATGATGTGACACTGCTGTGGTTACGGTTTGGTAAGGCTGGGTCACAAGCACAACTTGGCAAGGGTTGGGGAAACAGCATGGTTTGAGTTGAAATAACTACTTGGTTAAGGTTAGAAAACCATCATGTTTGGGTTACAACTTTGTTAAGGTCGGGGGATTTGTTGCTACAGATGCAACAATAGTCACTTGGATTATGTTACGTAACATTTCTGGTCATGCTAAAAGAAAACATAGGCTGTAACAGGCAACAAGGAAATGAACACCTGCCGCACTCCCTTTTTTTTGGTCCCATCCGTTGACCATTTGAAATATCACTCATTTTGTTTTCTCAGTGACCCAAACCGATAAGCACACATAGCCACCCTTTCCTGGTTGTGAGTAACTGGGCTGAAGAAAGACTTTGAATGACGAAGCACAACTGTATCAACGTGAGAATACATAAAGATCAGAGGTTTTGTTTCAGTGCCTGCAGTGATGCTATCATTTCTGAGAATCTGGGGAAGACAAACGCGAAATGTACCAATAATCCTTTCACATTTTGACATGTTTTTCTTGCAAATGTTCCATCAAAATGACAGAAAAACATGAAGCATGTTAAGACTTTAACATCTTGAATGGAGGTGTAAACATGTTGCAACTGGTCTTCATTAAATCCAGTCAAAGAGAGTTCAGTCAGATACTGAGGATATTGTGATGAGACTGAACTCCAGCTGAAGCAGTCATCAGTTATTCAGTCAGTTGTTTATGTGACTCCTGCAACCACATTTTTTGTCTTTATTCTATGAATATGGTAGGCCTACACCTGGAAACTGCGACAGCAGGGGCGGCTTTAGACCAATTTTAGTGAGGGGGGCAGACTGGGGCCACTTGTTTTTCAGAGGGGTACATTCGGCATGGGTGGTTATATTACACAAAGTAGTAGCGCACAAACAACAACATAAGATACCAATGTTTTTTTATATTTTGGCACATTAACACCAATAAAAGTAGCCAAATTAGCTATTAGGAGTTGCTGTTTGCAATGTACTGTATCCATGGATGTACAGACTGCTATCATCAAATTACTTTTATACTGAAGAAAAGAAAAGAGAGGGAGAGCCTCACCAGGGAGCGACAGACGGGCAGGGGGGCACAGGAGACACTGGAAAAAGGGAAACATAAAGAAACACAAGGGAAAATAATGAGGCATGGTCATGACTGGAGCTGGGTGATATGGCTGAGAAATAATATCTTGATATTTTTGGGATTTTTTGCGATATATATACGATACATATGTTGATATACGCATTTTCTCCAAAATAACATAGCGTAAGATTTTGTAAATTAATAGAGCTGAACAAAACTCACTTCAATTGTAGAGGTGACTATTAGTTCTTTTACAAAACATTAAAACAATGAGATTTTTGATTTTTGAGTAAGTGGGTAAAGTCAAGTAACAGAACAGCTAGAACAGTCTGTTAAATTACATCAAATTATTGTAAATTAGCCTTTAAAAACAGGAAGACTTATGTCCAAAATCTAAGATGACATGTAGTCTCATATCAGAATATTGATATAATATCGATATATTGCCCAGCACTGACTGTGAACGGGACAGAAACCATCATATTAAAGACAATGAGTTTGTAACCTTGATAGAAGTAGCACTTTTACTTGCTCAATGCACCATCACTTCACCCTCATCTGGAGTTTCTCTAAATGCTTGGTCAGCTGCTGTAAATGGCTACT
Organism: Lutjanus campechanus; assembly: GCA_027495735.1. Classification (NCBI taxonomy): domain Eukaryota; kingdom Metazoa; phylum Chordata; class Actinopteri; order Lutjaniformes; family Lutjanidae; genus Lutjanus; species Lutjanus campechanus. Next base: position 2,715 of record JAJHUR010086170.1, on the reverse strand, counting down.
TTACAGTTCTTGGCTCTTGGTATCACCTCTGTTGCCAGGCAGTCTCTCTCTTTGATGAATAAAGCACCAAACACACACACACACATCTACACACACACACACATATACACACAGTAAGGCACGAGCTTCTGTTTTCGACACTTGCAATTCTGCCCAGTCCGACACCATGACACTTATACTATTGATCATTACGACTTTTTGATGAATGGATGGACTCCACTTTAGCTAATTAATTTGAGCCTCTGCAGATGCACTCACTGTCAGTCAAGCAGCATTAGAGAGACGATGAAATGACTAAAATGGTGAAGAAGAGAGAAGAGGGAGGACATGGAAGACTTGGATTAGGTGTTAACGAGAAGCTTGCAAATTTGAATGGTTTGTTTGCTTCATTGAAGGTGGCTGCAGTGAAAAATACCCCCTCAGTGATCTACCTTCAGTTTATGAGTAAATCTGTAGCAGACTGTGTATAGCAGGCTTCTAAAAATGTTGCTACATGGAGATTCTTGGGTATATATCACTACACATGTCACTTGAAAATGGCAGCATAGTTTTCCTCCGGGCGTTTTACCTCTGCAATAAAAGTCAAAATAAACCATTAAAGGTTTTTGCATCTTGGCTTCAAGTACCTGAAGATATTTCTTGGTCCTGATAGAAATACCTCACTCCATAAGATGTATTATTGTTGCAGTAGAGAGGGAAACAATTACAGACACAATAAAGTCCAAAGCAGGGCATTCTCTGTACAGTTTAAGCTTGATTTAAAATGTGGCTTGGTTGCCTCAGAGTAATTTAAGATTTGGGCCAGATCAGTTGTGGTTTAATGTGCAGTTTGAGGAGGGGGGTCTCAACGCTGGATTAATTGCCTGAATGATGAACGATATGGCTGTAGGGGATCAGAAATTTTGGCCAATTATCTTGCAGTTTGAGTTCAGTTCCATGACCCAATTATCTACACATCTGCTGTCAAAAGACCCTTAATAATAAACAACAGTGAGCTTGTTGTAAATATAAACATGATATAAATACAAAATGTGGATGGCTGCATCACTTCCAAACATTCTCAGTACTTTTGTATCATGTTTGTGCCAATAAACAGCCCTGATATTCTTACTTAGCTGACTGTGTCACATGACTGTGGAAACCAGCATCAAACTTTTCACCTGTAAATGAAAATACAGCAAGACGCAGTTTGCGACAAGATATAAAGTTCCGAGGAGGCTTTAATGATCTTTTTTTTTTATCATTATCCATTTTGTGATATGAGACCAGCTATCGTCTTAGATTTTGGATATTGTTATATCGTGATATGGTATAAGTGTTGTCTTTTCCTGGTTTTAAAGGCTACATTACAGAAAAGTGATCTGAGTTTCTAATTTTAACAGACTGTTCTGGCTGTTCTATTACTCATCTTCACCCACTTCATTCATCTCCACATTACTGATAATTATTTATGAAAATCTCACTGGGTTAATAATTTCTTAAAAGTGCCAATAATCATTCCTAAAATACTGTTGCCCAGCCCTGCTATATGATCATCATGTGTTCGTACAATGTGAGAATTTATTTTGGAGAAAAAGTGCATATTGAGATGTGTCCTATATATAGGACCTAGCCTAAAAATAGTGAGATATTATTTAGAAGCCATATCATCCAGCCTTATTAAGTGTTCATGATCCTTTTTTTAGTTTTCTCTGCATTTCAGTGTTCATATTACACTCAGTGCTGTAAGGATTTATTCGCCCGATGGGAAGAAAGCAGATGTGTGACTGGAAGATAACTGACTCAAATCTCAGATTATTTGATAAACTGGCACATGCTGTAATTTGATTAGGTGGTCTGGAGCATGGCACACAGGGACTCTGTTGCTCCACTGTAGCACTGTGGTCCAAGGTTTTGCTGAAAAATAAGATTACAGGCAACTGCCAGAGAAATGACATTTTATTTAAGGTTTGGTGTCTTGCTCAAAGGCACGCAGACAAGAAAAAACACAACGCATTTCCTTCAGTCACAACACTACCCTGCTGTAACCTGCACACAGAAACTGAGAGACTGTGTGGGAGGATTTCTGCACCATATAAAACCTATATTTTTACAATACAGGTTTTACAGATTTAGGTTATGATCAAGTGTCACGCACTTGACAGGACAACTGAAGTCATCTTGACCTTCAATAGTTGCTGATACAACAGAGACAGAACGAAAAGACAACCTTAGTCGAGCTTTTGGTGGAGAAATGACATTAATGTGGGTTGAATACCGGAGCTAGAAATGAGCAGGCAGCAGTAGAAACAGGGTAATGTCAGGTAGGCTTGTAAACCACATTTACTGCAGGTCACTGTTTAACATTACAATCACTATAACTGCATCTAACATCACCTACACACAACAGGAACAATTCAGGATTTTGTCAGATAAACACGCTTGATGTTATCAACAAAGCCACTGATCAGACTGCCAGTACAGTAGTTTACAGATTTGTAAACTCCTACCGGATGAGCTTCGCTGAGGTGGTTTCCCCACCAGCTGTCAGGATGGGTGAATGTGGTGGAAAGCAGCCTGATAGTCCTGTGGTGAACAGTTTCTCAATCCTGCGCCTCAGCCCTGCAAAAGAAAGAAAAATCCCCATTTTAACAAGTCAGTTCGCCTGTAATTGAACACTAATATGCCTTCATTCATCTTCATCTTATAATTTCATTTTTATGGAGTTTTTTTTTT